>JAQIUQ010003763.1:0-22500 GCA_030378365.1 Hybognathus amarus | reverse complement strand
AGAATTTGGCGTCTACAACATGAAAGCATGGATCCATCCTGCCTTGTATCAACGGTTCAGGCTGGTGGTGGTGGTGTCATGGTGTGGGGAATATTTTCTTGGCACTCTTTGGGCCCCTTGGTACCAATTGAGCATCGTTGCGACGCCACAGCCTACCTGAGTATTGTTGCTGACCATGTCCATCCCTTTATGACCACAGTGTACCCAACTTCTGATGGCTACTTTCAGCAGGATAATGCGCCATGTCATAAAGCTGGAATCATCTCAGACTGGTTTCTTGAACATGACAATGAGTTCGCTGTACTCAAATGGCCTCCACAGTCACCAGATCTCAATCCAATAGAGCATCTTTGGGATGTGGTGGAAAACGGGAGATTCGCATCATGGATGTGCAGCCGACAAATCTGCGGCAACTGTGTGATGCCATCATGTCAATATGGACCAAACTCCCTGAGGAATGCTTCCAGCACCTTGTTGAATCTATGCCACGAAGAATTGAGGCAGTTCTGAAGGCAAAAGGGGGTCCAACCCGTTACTAGCATGGGGTACCTAATAAAGTGGCCGGTGAGTGTATATATTAGGGCTGGGCAAGTTAACGCGTTATTATCACGTTAACGCATTTATTAATTAATGCCGATAATTTTTTTAACGCGCGTTAACGCAGTTTTTTTATATATATTTTTTTAAAGTCCGTTGCTCACTGGCTCTGAATAACAGGCCTACAGTCAAACCATGGATCACAGGAGGGGTGGGATGTTGGTCAGCCAGCAAACCACCCAAACAAGCAGTGGAGAGAGGCTTTGACAGGTTCTCTCAGGTGAATAGAAAGGGAGACAGGCAGCGCTCTGCGAGACGAGTGAATGACAGGCGCGGATAGTAACCAACGGCTTCTGTGCGCAATGCAGCGGTAGCCTTTTAACTTAAATTAAAATGATATAACTTTACCTGATAGGCCTGTGTTTAGTTGTTTAGTTTAGCAGGGGTGCTCTGCCATGTGAATTCCCTTCTGTTGATGTCCTGAAAACTATTTAGATTCTGGAAACTCACAAACAGCGAACCGAGGATCAGTCTCTCTTCCAATGATTTGTGTTGGCTGCGCGTCGTGTACAAAAAGTTGGACAATTCAACGTTGACAACAGGCGGGCGGGCGCGTGCGTGCGGCTGAGCTTGACGGCAACAGTTTCACAGGAACGCACCCGCCTGTCGCTGCACCTTGTGCTCGACCACTTCACCTCACTCTAAATGCTGACTTATATTTCTGCGTCAGACCTACGCCGGAGCCTCTTTGGTTTTCATTCATTCTTCTGCGTCGTTGTCCGCGTTGACGCGCAATTATGGGAGCATGTGAAACCCGGGAGCGATTCTAGCAATCACAGCGCTTGAGGTACGCGTATTGACGCATTGTTACATTTTTGGAGAGGTGCACGTCAGGGTACGCGCGCTACACACAGCCTACGGCATAAATTCGATGCAGAATTATAATGGGCTTTACCTCTGTTTAATGTAGCCTAATCTTAGAGTACGTGGGAAACCATGGCATGACCAAACCTAAGCTACTATCAGAGAAGTAACGTAGGTCGACTTATATCTGTAGTGGTCATGACCTCTGACTACATTGACTCTTTCTGCTGCTCCCTGATAAAAGAGACCTGTTGAGAAAAAAGAAAAGAAAACTGGACTCGTTTTAACTAGATAAAAGGTAATCCCCTGTGCCAAATAGCTTTGTTTTAATATTTGATTTGATTACATTAATGTTTAAGTTGAGATTTGGAATAAATATTTTATTGCTACTGTGTAAAAGAGAATTCTGCTGGTATAAAGCACCTTATTTGTTTAAAGTTTTTGCAAACCACATGTTATTGCACTTTTATGTGTATAGCAGTACATTTAAATCAAAAGTGTGCAATACATTACTTTAGAATTCATTTTTCAATTTTCCGCGTAACAATGCGATTAATCGACAAGAAATTCATGCGATTAATCGCGATTAAAAAATTTAATCGTTGCCCAGCACTAATATATATATATATATATATATATATATATATATATATATATATATATATATATATATATATATATATTAGGGTTGTGCCGATAGACGATCAGTATCGTGTATCGACGATTGTCTGAGATATCGCCGATGGCAGATGCCTTTGACGACATCAATACTATAATTAGCTCGTTTTACCATTAATGTATTAAATTATTTGGCCTATTATTATTATTATTATTATAAAGCTAGTATTGTTATTAAATTAATATAAGGAACTACAATTAATTTGCCTTGCCTAAATTCATAACGTGAATGAACATAATTCATCACCATGTTATAACACTTGCGACAACACCGACACGCACTTATGAGGAGAATGTTTTTAAAACAGACTAAAAAACTACATCCCACATCAAAATTTAATTGCAAGGTGATCCATTCACAAATGATCAAGAGTACTTGTTTTAACAGACGCATTATTCTTATATAGATCCAAGATGAAAACGGCATCGTTGTTCGTCAGTATTTTGTTTCCATATAGCAAATTAAAAAAACGTTTAATGACACTAACACTAAAAACAATACAATTACTAAATAGTATTAATAATAATAATAATAATATCACTAAAATAGTATTATAGCTACCGTTATCATCGTCGTCTCTGAGAGAACGCGGCGTTAATGCAGATGCCGAAAGCAGTCCGTTTTTACTTTCACTTTCAGGGAATGAGCGCGTTTCCATGCACGTTCTTAACCCGGTTATGTTGAATAAACTGACAATGCATGTGGTCATGCATCAACCCGTTTTCCTTTATCAGAGTCAAGTCATAAGTATATAAACCGATCAACTGATTTCGAACTGATTTCTCCCGGCATCAAAACACATTAACCCGCATACTTCGTGCTTACTAAGTGCGCATGTGAAGTGCATCCAAACAGACAGAGCACTGGTAGGAGGACATATATCGCAAACTCCGAATCTTTCTGACCCAATAAATTATTTAAACGCGTTTTCATCTCGTGCAGAAAGTGAAAATGCTGCATGTAACGGCATATAGGCTGTGTCCGTAAATTTCTCGTTGACATGTTAAAATACAAAAAATGATTAGGATCTTTTTTTACCTCACTATACCAGGAAATAACCTGATCCTATTAATAAACACTCCACCTTTGCTAGCAAAATAGAAAAAAAGATACTTGTATATAAAACGAAGTAATAAAACAAGCAAATTAATGAGTAACTAATCAAGTTAATAATCAAATAAGTAAGCCCCGCCCCCTCACGATAATATCGTGTATCGCCGATCTCACAGGCTGACGATTCAGGGACGATCTGAAAATGAAGCATATCGCCCAACACTAATATATATATATATATGTATATATGTATATATGTATATATATATATATATATATTAGGGCTGGGCGATATGACGACATATGATCGTTACCGCGTAGAAAACGTCAGCCGTAACAGATTTTTTTATTCCGTGTATACCGCGAAATGTAAATAAGTGGGCGTGGTTAACTCCCGTGCAGCGCGCGTGAGACTGATGCTGAGATTTGTCAAAGAAACATGGAGAAAGCAGATCAAGAGGATCCACAAAGGAATTCCGTTTTCTAAAGGTTTGTTGTTAACGTGATATGTTCGGGGGAAAGGCAGCCGTCAACTAGAGCAGAGCAGCACCCAGGCAGTACAGAGGAGTGCACGTTCGCAACGGGGAAAGCATGAAGTTACTTGATAACAACATTTCATAGGCTATATCAATATCATTACGAATAGAAATAACCTTAAATAATGTATAGTTATCCGCATCTTTCCTTCTCTTATGTATAGTTACTTTTTAAACATGAAAATCGCATTCAGCATGAATGAACATCCTGCTTGTTAAAACGAATCCTGTTTCTGAGGCAAAATTACTAAATATGCAGCGCGAGTTATATATTTAACTCCAAACAATTGCCTACCGAACCAGTTGATAAAATCTTCCTTTGATTCGATCCGTGATTACAACTTGACTCTCAAATTAATCGATCGCATTTTGTTGATGCAAAAGACGCGCGCGCACATGCACTGAGAGGGAGCGCGCGGTGTTTACCGGGCTATGGTCTAATAACGACGCACTGTTATAAGGTGTGTATAATTTAAACTACTTAGTCAACACTAACAGTAGCTGCGGTTTGGTTTTCATATTGCTGCTCTCCTTCTAGTCACTTCTGAACTTGAACTGACACTTCTGAACTCCTCTTGATTAAAGCTCAGGGTGACGGGTTGCCAGATATAACAAAAAGAGCAAAACAAGCCCCTTAAAACGCAGTATAATAAGCACATGTGGTAAAAATATATCATAATTATATTATATATATTATAATTATAAACTGATTGATGAAGTAAAGCAATGCATGAGATTGAAAAATTATTTTTGAATTGCATAGAAGATTGAAAAATTAGTTGAAAAGCACCTATGAGTTGTATTTAATATCAGATCTGTTGTGGGAAGTTCATCTAAAAGTTGATGAGTCTTGTTTTGTTTACTATATTTTGCTATAAAAATAGTTTACCAAATAATAATTACAAATAAAATAAAAATAAAACAAGGTGACGTACTTTTCATTTCTAAAGTATTTGGGTTTATTTATTATACAAAGCCCTTTTTGTCTTTTTTGTTTTTTTTTTGAGGATAACTATATAGTGAAATATATCGTTACCGTGAAATAAAAATTGTCATATCGTGAAACACAATTTTGGTCATATAGACCACCCCTCTTAATATATATATATATATATATATATATATATATATATATATATATATATATATATATATATATATTTTTTTTTTTTTTTTTTTTTCCTCAGGTGCTCTTCTGTCATTACTGTTTTGAATTTCTTAAAAATCACACCTTCATTTGGAATGTTATGAAACTTGGTGACTTTTATGGCATTATGTATGTGAATAAAACAAAATAAAAAAATTGAGGTCATGCTAAGTGGTCGTAAAAAAAATAGTCACACTTGTGGTCTTTGGTCAAAATGACCCGGAAATGAATGGGAAATTGACAAAAACACAAAAATTCACAATTTCTTTTTTTTTTTTAACTTTGTTTTTTAAATAAAATCGTTTTTGAGATTGTTTCAACTATATATTCAAATCCACCACAAAAACAAAAAATGCATTCATAAAAATCTGGGTAATTCACATGCTTCTCCATAGAGAGCTGTACATGCTATCTTGTGGTTCCACCATGATTCTACACTTTCTCTATGCTGTAACCAGATGGTGCTAATTTTCTCCAAATTTGTTTTCTTTTTCTGACGGCCTAGACTCTATATTAAACTAAAATACTGCATTAATATATATATATATATATATATATATATATATATATATATTTTTTTATGGCAAAATAGACCATAAATATTGCATAAATATTAATAAATTCAATCAATTGTATTTTATTAGTTGTTGGTTTAATCATTGTTCATGAGGCAATCGCCGTTATGTTATTTTCTTTTCAATGACGTTACATGTTCATTGCTGGATTTATAGAAAAACATCAACCAATATTGCATATCCATAATTATTATAATGGATATAATTAAAGAATCCTTACACTATAACATAAATTAGAAGTGTAATGCAAAATAGGGATGTCAAATGATTAATCGCTTATCAGTTAATCATTAATCGATCGATAAGGTCAATCAATTAATGATTAATGAATGAATAATTTGCATCCCTAATGCAAAATAATTGATTTTTATGCCTATTTTGAATTTTACTCGAATACAAATATTTCCCCCTGAACAAATACAAATACTGGCTACTTTGCACACCCCATATATATATATATATATATATATATATATATATATATATATATAAGTATAAATGAAAGTCAAAACCCATTTTTAGTCATAACTGGAAACAAATCCTGGTCAAATAGTTTGTATGGGCCAATTTGAAACATTGAGTTTGAAACATATTGGAAAAAAAATAAAAAAAATAACAATATGAGCAGAAACTGTCTAACTAAACGAACTAAATGTCTAACTAAATTCACACACCCGATTCATATTTAAACAGTCTTTTTGGTTTTACAGATCAGTATAGATTAGTCTATATAGTCTTATTAATGTAGTAGCGAAAGTGAATTAACGCACAGTGTGCGCATCTGTGAATTTGTCTACTCCTTCCTATCAGATACGCATTTGATATTTAAACAATCTTTGTGCAGTTTACAGACACTATTCAATAACATGATTAGAAGAAAGCACTTAAGAATAATGACTTACTGCATCAGCTGAATCCGTGCTCCTCAAAATGAACCTGGTAACCGAGGTACTTCTATACAGGATCCTCCTCACTGCACAGCAAGACGAAAGGTTAGGACGAGGTTAGATGTGTAATAAACTGTATGCTTTTATTGGTATTATAATTCATAATGGGAAACGCAGTATAGAAATAGCAGTAGTGTCTGATTATGTATTAGTTATCACAGTTGAGCACCTCTTCCTGTCAATCATCTTGATGGATGATGCAGAGGAAATGTTGACCACTAACACAAAGTGGCACTAAGAGTACAGTTGACCTTACATGTTACTTGTGTGAATGCATTTTGGTATGTTTTAAAATAGGGATGGGCATGATTAATCGACGATCGATTATTGATCATTAAGAATTTCGTCGATCACGTTAATTTGTTATCGATTATCATTAAACTTATGCTGCTGCGTTGCGTAGTGTGAGTGGAAAGCGAACGTGTTCCCCGGGCTGGTCATGTTAGCGCGGAGGTACCTGTGCATCCCGGCAACATCAGTCCCCTCATCAGAGCGGTGTTTTCAGCGGCTGGACTGAAGCATTTGTTTACACTCGACGCGTCCGCACAGGAGGGAGGTGCGCGCGCAGTCTGCAGAGACTGGCGCTCACGCGCTGAAGTGCCAGGCGAAAGTGTAAACAAGGCTTGACGGTCACCATGCAGGTTGCGGTCGCGTCTGACCCCATCAACATGCTTATCTTTTTCAACAAAAATCAGTAGACTGGAGCAGAAGTTGTATGTGAGTTATTTTTTATGAAGCCTAGCCTAATTGATTGTTAGGTAGGCTAATCTCTCTCAACATTTCTCGACTCCGTGCCTTGATTGAGTTACATTTTGACAAAACCTGTCAGATATAAATGTTATTATGTTTTTGGTTAAGTTATTTTTATTATTATTTATTAATTTGAAACAAACGAGGGTCTCACGAGGGCCAACTCGCAGCTGCAGGTTCAGTTGCGGTAGAGAGCACCGCCGCGCATATCTTCAAATTTAGCCTAACAGTAACGTTACCGAATGCCCAGTTTAACTGCCACAAGTTGATCATCTTGTAATAAAGATCTAATCGAGGAAAAACACGCTGTATTTTTGTATTTTCATTGCATTTTTAATTTATAAAAAGTGAAATAAATAATAAATTTGAATTTAAAAATATTAATGATTAATCGATAGTCGATCGTTGATTCTTCCGACGATCGACTAAGAAAATTTAATCGATGCCCATCCCTAGTACTCAATGGCGAGAGATAACAAATATTTTGATTTCGTTTAAATTGATCCCTGAATTACACATATGATGTTTGTCAATTTAAAAGATACATTTTAAAGTCAAGAAAGTCGCAGTTTGATGTAAAACTGTTGAGATATAAGACTGTGAAAATACGTAATTACAAAGACTACAAACCCCAAAGGCGCACATTTTCTCTCAATGAATGAAGCGAACTTTACTGAGGCTATGTCATTGTTTCTATAGTCTTCCGTTATAATCGTAACGTTACCGTCATGAGTGTGTTGTTCCAGACTGCACACACACACAGCAGCTGATCTTGCTCGTTGTTTCGGCTCCCGGGAGATGTAGTTCATTGAGGGTTTTTCACATAAAACTAAAAGTTACTCTTCTGTTTTATGACGAACTGCGACTTTCTTGGCTTTCATAATTATCTTTTAAATTGACAAACATCATATGTGTAATCCAGGACACAGTTCAGACGGAATAAAAAGATAAGTTATCTCTCGCCATTGACTACCATACATTATTTTTACGAGATAAGGTCCCATGAACCGGAAGCGGAGGGGCGGGACTTAGGCTCTCTATAGACCAAGGACAGAGCTTCTCACATGCAGTTAAAAAATTATTATTATTATAGTTTTAATTATTTTTGATGTTTTTTCATTGTTGTTTTATAAATGCTCTATGACAATTGTTTAAAAAATGTTCAATCAAAACATCCGTTTTTTTGTCGACTAATCGTTGCGCAGGACAAGACCTTGGTCGAGGATTTCTTTGGTTGAATACAGCCCTACCAATTTGATAGCAAAACAGCATGTGACGTCATTACGTACAGGTTTTTATTCGCTTTAAAGCCGTTTGATGGAAACACACTTTCACCAGCTTTATTCGCATGTGTTTTTTTTTTTTTTTTTACAGAACTTCAGATAATTCGATTGACAAGTGTATGGAAACATGGCTAATGTCTTTGCTAAAATACCTTTCTGGGCCTCAAAAGAGGTAACGTTAATAACGTTGCAGTCTAATGGCGGGTCAGAAAGCTCTGAATTTCATCAAACAATATCTTAATCTGTGTTAATTTGAGGTTTGGAACGAGAAGAGTGTGAGTAAATAATGACACCACAGTAAAGATAGTTTGCGGTTTGATTTTCAGTTTCGTTTCGCTGTGGCCCCGCTGTGCGGTGTCAGTGGACATGCAAATAATATCTCATTTCGTTACTCATGATTTGTGAATTTGTGTCATGGTGTTTCTCCGGTCCAAAATCTTTTTTTTTTTTTTACTTTTTAATTGGGTATAGCTCCAAAAGTCGGTCACTTAGGAGTCTGAAACCAGTGTCATCTTGACATGCTCGATTTGTGAATTTTTTCACAGCAAAGCAATAGTCTGAAAAACGTTTGCTAAGTCCGGTAGACAGGAATGTGGAAAATAGGCGTTTTTCATGTTTAAACAATGTATAATAATAATTTATAATAAACACACACTGCTGGATTACTGACCCATACTGATATGTCAAAGTTTGCACAAATCAGAATGACCCAGTTAACTACTCAGGGAAGGGTTAACTGACCCATACTGATCTGTGAAAGTTTTCACAAATCAGAATGACCCAATTAATTACTCAGGAAAGGGTTAACTGACCCATACTGGCCTCTGAAAGGTTTTCACAAATCAGAATGACCCAGTTAATTACTCAGGGAAGGGTTAACTGACCCAAACTGACCTGTGAAAGTTTTCACAAATCAGGTTCATTCTAAAACAAGTGTTTTTGTAATCCAGCAGTGTGTGTTTATTATAAATTATTATTATACATTGTTTAAACATGAAAAACACCTATTTTCCACATTCCTGTCTACCGGACTTAGCAAACGTTTTACAGACTATTGCTTTGCTGTGAAAAAATTCACAAATCGAGCATGTCAAGATGACACTGGTTTCAGACTCCTAAGTGACCGACTTTTGGAGCTATACCCAATTAAAAAAGTAAAAAAAAAAAAAAGATTTTGGACCGGAGAAACACCATGACACAAATTCACAAATCATGAGTAACGAAATGAGATATTATTTGCATGTCCACGACACCGCACAGCGGGACCACAGCGAAACGAAAACTGAAAATCAAACCGCAAACTATCTTTACTGCGGTAATAATGACAGAATGCCATTTTAGGCGAAGTAACCTTACGGATGTAAAGTTAAGCCGCAAAAAAACTCAACCGAACAGTGTTGTTCGACCAAACTGTTGTATAATTAACGTTAATTGTTTCTCATCTAAAACTGCAGAAAGTCCATATTGATTACAACATCACGAGCGCAGGTTAAGTTTGAAAGTAACAAACAATCATAAAAATCATAATAAACTGCTGAATGTCTGTGACTATTCTGAAAGTCTGTCAGCCGAGGGCCAGTAACGTTAAAGTTTTCGCGTAAAATTGTTGTAAGTTTGCTGCGGGGTTTATAACGACACACATGTTGTCTCGAATGTAGGATAAATGCGTGAAATATCGTGTTTATAACTATGATGCAAATAAAATACATTCCCATTTATGCATAAAGTAGGAGATCGACACTTACCTCACGTGCGCCTGTTAAGGACTGTTCGCGCCATTGACGCGGTGACGTGCAATCAGTGACGCCATCAATCAGCCGCACACAGCTCACGTGCAGCACATATTTAAATCTCAAAACATCTTCTTTATTTGGCCGTTTAGCTTTGTCTAATTTTAAATAAAATATATCTGTAGATATGCTTTGCCCAGTAGGCTATATTACATCAAGTATGTGCTTGTGTGACATACAGTTTGATATCTCGAAGAAGCAGGTGATTTTTTACAGATATAATTTTAATTGTAATTATGCAGAATCACAATGTCCTTGTTTATTCTGGTTGATTGATGTAATTTGTACTCGTATAATAATATAAAATATAAAAAATGTTTGTATATTAAACATTCAGTTGCTTTTATTGTGGCTTTGTTTTAGTCCTAGCTGAGAGCTAATCCTACTCCTGAAGAAAAACAACGTTTAAGGATTTAAAATACAATCTTTCTCTCAGGAAAACAGAGCTGAGAATTGACTACATCTTTTATTTGGCCTATATCAAATGCTGTGTAGTCAAATGCTTTCATTATATATTTTATTTTAAGCAGCTTTTTATGCTCCATATAAGAAGCAGGGCTTGACTTCTGGGTGAACTATCCTCTCAAAATGTCAGAAAATGTCAAAACATTTCATTGTACCCCTAAGAACTCTTGTGACATTTTAACCACTTACAATCGTTGCCATTTTTGAGTAATTTCCGCCTGGATTCGGCCTAGCCAAATTAAAAAGCTTCCCATTCCCACATACTTTGGCCTAAATACACAGTTTTGGTGTCATTTTACAGGGAACCCTTTGAAGTTGCATATAACACTGATAAAAATGTAAAAACATTAAATATATGTTGTTTGAATAGTAATAACCCTCATAAAAAGAGGTGCTTTTTTCGTACAAACATTATGGACCTGAATGTACTAATTTTGTAAATGTATTTTTCATGTATATATGCTTTATGTCTTTATTTTCGATTTGATCAAGAACGTAAACTTGCCAACGCTGTTTGTGTTTAACATTAGTAGCCAGTCAGTTCGTTGCCAGTCAGATGCTATTGTGCAAAACAAACGTGTATAAAGTTAAAAAATGTAGCAAATTATCATTCAAAAACGTTTATTAAGAGCCGTGTGTGGTGAGGTTCTGCAGTTTCCGAATTCATCACGGCTTTCTCGGTCTGATTCTGCCTCAGTGATACTGCAGTCTCAACATCATTATTTACGTGTATCCACCGTCTATGGTATCCACCTTTGGCATGCCCGTTTTAATTGCCCATAAAGGTCATGGGCGTTAACCTTCCGGACAATGTGAGCAACAGTTTAGCCAATCACAACACACCGGCCCAAACGAACCAATCTGAGCCCGCTACGTGGTTCTGAGGGAGTGTTTTCATAGAATCAGGAAGCGAACCGCTCGTTCAGGGGACAGAAGAGAGCGCGGCTTACTGTAAAGGTGAAGTTTATGAAAAATAAGACTTATATTGCACCCCATAAACACAATCATGCAAAGAAAAAAAAGCAGTCAACCCCCCCCCCCCCCTTCAATAAAGTTATTGGTAAAAAAGAAAATAAGCAACTGTGCGTAATATTATTTCATAGCCTTTTATTTTACAGCCTACAGCACGCAAATATTTATGCGCATGCTCTGGTCTTCTTCTCGCAGGCACTGGCTGGTTACTTCCGGGTTCTGGACTGGCTGCAGTAACACGTCTCTGTCCATGCGGGGGCGCTCGCGGTCGAGTGCAAAATGAATGGGAGTCAATGGGGTTTCACCCCAGAAATCCACTTTCTCAGGATGTAATTTTTTGTCAAGTAATTTGAAAGTTGCATTCAAAAGGGAGGGCTAAGATAATACACACAGCTGAAAATTGCATTTTTAAGTTCACTTATCTGTTCTAAAAATCCATTCAAAAATGTGATGACGTCACACAATAGCAGAATGCTATAGTGTTCCGGCCAACAACGGCCTAACCTGTAAGAAATCAAAAGGACACAAGTACTCGTTCATTCGACTTTAGGCCTATAATCTATATTGAACTTGCGAAATCGACAATAAAATCTATGTTAATTTAAAGACAAGCAGGTGAAAGAGACACATTTAGCCGTTTAGCCCTATAGACTCACATTCATTCTGCTCTCGCCCGCGATCACCTCCAGTGGAATTCTAATGGAACTGCAACCAAGATGATACACAATGGGGCTAATAGGAAGTGCCAAGGCTCTCCGTTAGATGGGCTCTGGTGGATATCTATGGCAGAATTACAGCGCCACATACTGGTCTGGGATGTCTACTACATCGTTTTCAGTCGGTTTCAGTGGTTTCGTGTGGACGCAGATATTTTTCGAGACGCCTGCTTGTTTACAGACTTTTTTTTAGAATGAGGAAAATAATATCGGATAGGGAAAGCTCTGGCTTCGTGTGGAAACGATAGTAATATGTGACTTTATACAGGGACTGATTTTCTTACAGAACTTTCTGCCTCTGACCTGATTGCATTTGTTGCCTTTGCTTTTCCTTGTTTTCTATAAGTTAGTCATGTTAAATGTTGTTTCTCCTTTACATCATGCCATCCAGAAAATATTGTATGACCTGCACCACTTGTATATACTAGGCTATAACATCTAGGCCTACAGCACATTTTTTCCACACATTGTAGATCTATGTATATTTTTATTATTTTTTTAAGTCATTTTTACTTTTTTAATAAACTAGTCAGTGAGAAAACCAGATTGGCTGGTAATATTAACAAAGTTAATATAGTTTCTTAAACAAATACTGCATCTAGTTTCAGTATTTGGGTATTGAATTATTAAGATGTAATTAAAAATGAATTGTTGTATCTTCTTGTCATTGGTGGCCCTCAAAATCTCTAGGGAAACATGAGGAAAATGGTGTTTCGATGTGTGTCATGAGAGCCCCATTTCTTTTCACAAGAACAAAAGTTAGAAAATTATAATATTTTAGGCTCCACTTTTGATTATTCTTGTGTAAGACTGCCCTGGTGAACCTTCGTTATGTTATGTTATGTTATGTTCAGGACACATCATGGACACACAAAACTAGAACCATTACTTGGACGCACTCGTACACTCAAACTCAAGACGCACACATACATTTGAACTTCTGACCTCGCTTACTTGTTATTATATTTATTAATATTCCGTATGGGGTTGATCTTTCAGTACTATGATTGGATGGCCTGCATTTGTGGATGATTCTGCTTTATCTTGAATGAACAAACATGACCTTTCTTCCTTAATAAAGTTGAGAATGTGATACTACTACACTGTCTCTGTGTTTTGATCATCGATCTCGCACTAATGCCACATCACAGGGTCCAGGCCTGTTTCCATCTGATGACTGACAAATGCTTCGAGGCTGCAGAGAGTACCGGAAAATAAATCTAACAGACAAATATTGTCTTGGATCAGAAATAGTCTTGTATCCCCTGTTGTTTTTAATTCCAAGAAACACATTTTAGGAATTAATTTGAAAATATTTAAGCAACTGAATTGTTTTTGAGTGTTTAATTCAAAAAGTTTTAACATAGTTATTATCATAGTTATATGGTTTGGGTTAGAGCTGAACTTCAGTAGTCTGACCAAAACCCTGACATACGTGCAAATATATCAAACATATAGTGCAAATTATATAACTATTTTATGAATTAGCATTCAATGGTGGTTAAATCAAAATATAACAAACTTATATTTGGCCTCTTTGTCACATTTACTTAGCAGGTGATTTTATCCAAAGCGACCTGGAAAAAATACAAGAAATCATTTTAAGGGGACAATGGCATAAGGAATGCTTGCAATCCAAAGTTTCAAACATTTATCCAGAAAAGTACACGCTATTGAACAAGGGAAATATGAAACTGGGGGAAAATCAATTGTTTTTTAAATGTCACTTGCTCTGCCTTGCTTTAAATGAGCAGTTTATTCATCGCTTTTACACGATCCTCATTATGGAAACTGAGATAAACAGATATGATGAAGATTTAATTTTTTTTAGGTGATATGATGTAGTTACATCATCTTATGAAAAGAATATTTATTATTAATATTAATACAAATGATTATTTTAAGGACAGATTATCTGCTGGCCTGACATGAGATTCACAGAGAGACTGATGATGCTCGTGTGCTTCAAGGAGTCCCAAAAAACATCTGTATGAAAGCCTCCTCACGCCCCTCGCTGATGCTGATTTCATAAAAATCTATTTCAGACTGTTAGCTGAACACACAGATGACGGGTTCAGGCTTTTATCAACCTTTCCACTTAAAATATCTATCAAATTTACACGCTGCTTTTCCCCGTGGCTGATGCTCGCCTTGGATTTGATCTGACATAGGCAAAATAAACAATTCATCATTGGGTATTTTAGTCTCCGGTGAAAGCTCAGAACCTCTGCTTGGTGTTCAGTTTGTTTCGACTCAACCAAAGTATTTTACCACTCCAGTTTTTAACCGAATGTACGAGAAGAAACACACGAGTGAAGGGCTCGATGCCGAGCAGACAGGTTGAGTCTATAAGGTTCTCATGTGTTTTTAAGAGTGCAGCGCGCGAGAGCGCCATACATTGCTGAAATCAGACACAGCGTTTGAGAGACAGTTGATCCGGAAAGAGAGAAATGGCAGAAACCGCTCCCGCACCCGCTGCTGCCGCCCCGGCCAAAGCGCCCAAGAAGAAGTCCGCTGCGAAAGCCAAGAAAGCAGGTCCAGGCGTCGGCGAGCTCATCGTCAAAACGGTGTCCGCATCCAAGGAGAGGAGCGGCGTGTCCCTCGCCGCGCTGAAGAAAGCGCTCGCTGCCGGCGGCTACGACGTGGAGAAGAACAACTCCCGCGTCAAGATCGCCATCAAGAGCCTGGTGACTAAAGGTACCCTGAAGCAGGTCAAAGGGACCGGCGCCTCGGGCTCATTCAAGCTCAACAAGCAGCAAGCCGAGACCAAGAAGAAACCGGTCAAGAAAGCGGCTCCTAAAGCGAAGAAGCCCGCGGCCAAGAAACCCGTTGCTGCCAAGAAGCCCAAGAGCGCAGCGGCAAAGAAGCCCGCCGCCAAGAAATCGCCCAAGAAGCCCGCAGTCAAGGCCGCTAAGAAGGCGACGAAGAGCCCCAAGAAGGCAAAGAAGCCAGCAGTCGCTAAGAAAACGGTCAAGAGCCCTAAAAAGGCAAAGGCTGCTAAACCTAAAGCTGCAAAACCAAAAGCCGCCAAGCCTAAAAAGGCAGCGCCCAAAAAGAAATAAAGTCCAATGTTTGGTCCTCAACGGCTCTTTTAAGAGCCACCCACTAACTCTGAATAAGAGCAAAACTCGTTTATATCAATGTGTTCAGTTTTGAAAGCAAGTTTGATATTGACCTCTTGGACTTATTCAGTTCTGAACAAACAAATCAAAACACAGTTTTGAAGAAGACAACAAAGTAATGTTATTCATTATTTGTATATTAGAATGTATTGTAAATGGCCAAAAAGAAGGAAAAGCTGATGAGGGTTCAGACAGTGATCACAGTAAATAGGATGTTGTACAACACAGTGCAAAAATAATATATACACACACTGCTGCTGAGAATTGTGACAATACAAACAACCCACGTTTAACAATATGGGCACTGATTCAACTCCAATATTACAATAGAAACATAATACTGTGCAGTATCATACGGTCAATGTGCCCAGACTGTGTGCTGGTGTGAAAATTGTAGCACTTTTGGAAGAAACAGCGTGCAATATCCCTTTATGTAACTTCTATGTTTATATAAGGTCATTAATACGTGTGCATAACAATCCACGCCAGGGATTGGGCGGGGTTGGGCTTTCGGGGGGAAGTTCAGTGATTGGTTTGAATATTTACAGACTCTAAACCAATGGGCGACTGGCACTCTCTTTTAAAAACAGTGTGTGCCTACACATTAACATCAATTTGTTACTGAAATCTGCAATATCTGAGTTGAAAATGAGCGGCAGAGGCAAAACCGGAGGAAAAGCCAGAGCAAAGGCTGAGACTCGCTCCTCCAGGGCGGGACTGCAGTTCCCCGTCGGTCGTGTCCACAGGCTTCTGCGCAAAGGAAACTACGCCGAGCGCGTCGGGGCTGGAGCTCCTGTTTATCTGGCGGCGGTACTTGAGTACCTCACCGCTGAGATCCTGGAGCTGGCCGGAAACGCCGCTCGGGACAACAAGAAGACCCGCATCATCCCCCGTCACCTGCAGCTGGCGGTGCGAAATGACGAGGAGCTCAACAAACTTCTGGGCGGAGTGACCATCGCTCAGGGCGGCGTGCTGCCCAACATTCAGGCCGTGCTGTTGCCCAAGAAGACCGAGAAACCCGCCAAATCTAAGTAAACTGATCACAGACTCGGTTACTGAAACAAAGGCTCTTTTAAGAGCCACCTATTTTATCTGTCAACGAGCGCTTTTCTCTGTTAATATTTACAAACACCATAAACACTTTTTGTCAAGGAGGAAAATAATCCCCCGACGGCTAGAGTGTCTACCTCCACGATTAACCTTACAGTTGACGTTGTGCACGTTATAAGCACACGATGATCACCTAACGTCAATTCATTTCCTCTGATGTTAAATTATAGTTGTTTGCCATGCTTTGATGATATATAAAATATTTTAATAAATTATAATCTAAAATTAATGGTAACTTACATATCGATTTAAGGAAAAAAAGGATTTGATCAATGTCTGATCCCCTATGTCACGGGGAGGATGGGGTACTTTTATACAAACTTTTATTTCGCTGCAGTGCTTTTATACAAACTAATGTGATTTTGTTCTAATCCAAAATCTGCACAACCACTGGTAAAATAAAATACAAATAAATACAATATTGTGAGTATAAAGGCGCCCAAAGTAGTCAACGTTACAAAACAGCTCGAGCGGGAAACCCTCCGCTTGTTTGAAAAGAGGAAACGCGCAGTCATTGGCTGGCACTCATGCGCAGACGTCACGTACTAACCAATCACAAGGCCTGCATCATCGCGACACAATGAGCTCGTGGCGCCACAATGCTTTATATTCGGGCGTTTAATATCAGAGAGTAACACATCCAGTAGGACATAGAGAGAAGAAGACCGCAGCAATGGCAAGAACCAAGCAGACCGCTCGTAAATCCACCGGTGGTAAAGCCCCGAGGAAGCAGCTCGCTACTAAAGCCGCCCGTAAGAGCGCTCCGGCCACCGGCGGCGTCAAGAAGCCTCACCGCTACCGGCCCGGGACCGTGGCTCTGCGGGAGATCCGCCGCTATCAGAAGTCCACCGAGCTGCTGATCCGCAAACTGCCCTTCCAGCGGCTGGTGAGAGAAATCGCTCAGGACTTCAAGACGGACCTGCGCTTCCAGAGCTCCGCTGTTATGGCCCTGCAGGAGTCCAGCGAGGCTTACTTGGTCGGTCTGTTCGAGGACACCAACCTGTGCGCTATCCACGCCAAGAGGGTCACCATCATGCCCAAAGATATTCAGCTGGCCCGCCGCATCCGCGGAGAGCGCGCTTAAACCGGCGTCTGACTTAACCCACAACGGCTCTTTTAAGAGCCACCAAAGTTTACACTGAACGTGAGAATTTCCAATGTAGTGCTGACAATAAATCGTGTTAAAACTGATTCAGTAACTTACAAGTCTGAAATACTAACAGCACAGTGGCGCCGATCTTTTAAATATTTTATTTTCTCTAGGAAATCATTGTCGTCACTGCATTGAAAACGTTAATCCCATGTAAAAAAGGAAGCTATACATACTGTCAATAAAGAAATCAGTATGTTCTGCTTTTTGGTGATCTTCTAAACCAGGGGTGGGCAAACTACGGCCCGTTAGGCTGTTTAATCCGGCCCGTCGGGTATTTCAAATATTGTCTTAAAGATTGGGGATCAGCGAGGTCTGTGGCGAGAGAGCGAGGGGGAGCCGAGCGGTAAGCGGGCCGTGCTGACCGAGTGGGGAGAGAGAGAAAGAAAACACGGGGCTGCAAGCAGTATGCAGTGGAAAGAGTGTTGCTGCATTTGTGACCTGAGAAGCTGTATCCAGCGGGAAGAGCTGTTTTATGTGATTTATTTTTTTTGAAAAGAGCGTGAGCAAGCGCTGTGGGGAAGTAACTCAATAAAGTGCACGAGCGCCAGTATTTGCCGACCCTGTGTCTCCTTCCATCACCCATTCACACCAACATCCCTGTCACACATTCATTTTGCCTTTTTCCTGCAGTAACGTACTTGAATAAAGCAGATCGTCATTCATTCAGAGCTGTTGTGGCTGTGGTACGGTGTGTCACGTGACAAGCAATGACGCGTCACCATGGAAACCATACAGTGAATAAATAACGGTTGCATTGCAAACTCACGCTGCAGAGTCAGACCGTTTTTTGTAATTTATCATATGCAATTTATAACTAATATCCCAGGAAACAGAGCACGATTTAATCATTTCAGCACTCCTTCAGACAGCGACTTAAGCGCAACACGGCTCCTTGTTGCACGTTAATGTTTTTTTCTCCTTTTTTGGAAACTCAGAGAGAAAAAAATGTTAGTAACCACTTGGACGCCTGATTAGTTTTCATTTGATTTTTCAGTTTTTCATTTGATATTTAGTTTCTTTGCTCCTCTGTATTTGTCTCTTGGACTGCTTCCGGTTAACGACCTTTATCGCCCGCCTCGCTACGCTCCCGTCTCTGCCATGTACAGAAACCGGTTTAGTTCAATAAATGTTCTGCTTTTGATTTTTACGTTTAATTTATCATACTTAAAATAAATTGGTAAATTTGTTTATTTTTATTTGATTTTTTTTCACAAATGTATGACGTTTGTGTATTAAGTGCAATTTGATTACCATGAAGTTTTAATAAAGTTGAATTAATCTAAACCGTGATTACCGGATCAAACTGAAGTGTCAGAGATCAATATATGTAGGTTATAAAGTGTTTTAAATGTTCTCTTAGTTTACGAAATGTTTAAAAGTTATCTAAATGTCAAATAACGCTATATTGGTGAATACTTTTAAAGAGTGATTATAATCAAGATATTAATCTATTTTTGTTATTCTATAGATCACACGAGATGAAGGACTTCTCTAGGCTTATGAGATTTTACTTTGCTATCGAAGTTACCAGTGTGATAAATGATTTGTTCTTTCGTGTATTCTCTGTTGTCTGTATTAAATATATCTGAGAGGTGACTGAAGGGTCTGGCCCATGCCAGGAATACAGCAACTGTGCTTGCTCATTTAGCCCGGCTTTCAGAAATTAAATATTGAGTCTTTTGTGTTTGATAAATGTATATTTCTTAGCCTTTATCTTTCAAGCTGAAGGACGTAGCTCAGACCTTGGTGAAGGTTAAAACTGCTGTGATCTTTGTAACTGTAAGGTGGCCTACAAACTCCTTGTGAGTCTTGAACCTGTTTTCTGCCTGATTAAATAGCAAACTAACTTCAGTACAAAAAAATAAATATATATTACTGTAATAATAATAATTGATTTGTTATAATTCTGACTCTTTTCTTAAAATGACTGCTCTTCTAACTCCTGGTCTTACTTAATCATATCTGGTCCTTGGGATTTTAGATCCCATAACAACTTGTGTGAGGCCTTTCATTGAGTGATAATGCCTGATAATAAATTATTTCACCTCAAAGTTTATATAAAATACAGTGATAATATTGTCCTAAATCATATATGAATGTATCATATAACAGGCAATGTGCACCACAAGATACTCTTTTTTCTATTGTAGATTATTACTATAACGCCGTTTTATATATAAACAATATGAATGTTAGCCAGAGGACAGAGAACTGGCCCCGACTGAGCCTGCAGGTTCTCCCAAGGTGTTTTTCTCCATCCAATCTGATGGAGTTTTGGTTCCTTGCCATTGTTGCCTTGCTTTTGTGAAGTGGGGATATTTGAATATCTGACAGTAGGACAATATTGTATACTATTCAAACACATTTCCCTTGCTTTTTTATTCACAACCCATCCAAAACTCCTCAAATTAGATTGACTATGTTCCCAACACTCCTGCGTAGTCTTTGCAGGAAGGGATTCATTATGTTCTTGCAGGTTTACCCAATATGCTAGTATTAGTTTAAGTCTTCTGATACCCAACGGAATCTGCCGCAACTGGAGCTGTTTTAAAAACCCCACTACATATTCTTAGGGCTTGAGCTTGTTTTACATTATTTTTTTAAGAATCAGTTTCAGCTGCTTTCCATATAAGCATTACAACCATAATCAAAAGTAGATCTCATTGAGCCCAGAATTTATTTTGCAATAAAGACCTAGTTGCTCCCCAATTTCCAAAGTTCCACCAACCAAGAAGTCTAATACCCAATTGTAGTCTACCCTCATAACGAATTCATTTAGTTTTATAAGGATTACTTCTTTCCACTGCACATCATCATGTCTTTTCAATATATAAAAAAAGAAAGACAGCTATTACCATTTCTTCATTTGTCTGGGCTTCCCTAATCTCTCCCTTTGCGGAATCCACCTTTGTGAAATAAATTGCACAAATTGCAATATGAAACAAAGGTTAGGGTTGGGGTTGAATCACATGTGCTCTAACTATATTTTGGGGGAGTGTGTGTGTGTGTCATGTGACGCGTCGCTGGTTTCTGTCAGGTCCTGTAAGCACATGTAAAAAAACTTCCTTGGAATGCACATTATACACATTTGTGGCTTTTCGTTCATCGATTGAAGCGCTCAGTGTTAAACATGTCTGGAAGAGGCAAAGGCGGTAAGGGACTCGGGAAAGGAGGCGCAAAGCGTCACCGTAAAGTTTTGCGCGATAACATCCAGGGAATCACCAAACCCGCCATTCGTCGTCTGGCTCGCCGCGGCGGTGTCAAGCGCATCTCCGGTCTGATCTACGAGGAGACCCGCGGAGTGTTGAAGGTGTTTCTGGAGAACGTGATCCGCGATGCCGTCACCTACACCGAGCACGCCAAGAGAAAGACCGTTACCGCCATGGATGTTGTGTACGCGCTGAAGAGACAGGGACGCACCCTGTACGGCTTCGGGGGATAAACGCCTGAAACCAGGACAAACACACAAACCCAAAGGCTCTTTTAAGAGCCACACACTCTGACACAGAAAGAGTCTTGCCACATTAGTGTTACAAATAAATGCTGGTCTTGATCTGAAAATAAACTATGCAATTATAACAGATTCGCGGAAGAAAGATCATTCTGTAAGAAAAGTTTTGATTTTTCTATAATAATTATATGGTGTGTATTTTAAGTACTGATCTATATAGAATGACTGGATAGCTCATGACGTCAGAAACAGTGAAGCCACCGCGCCACCATATTGTGATTCCCTAGTGAGCTCAAGCGTTCTATTGAATCAATACGAAATTGTATGATTTAACTGAGAAAACATTGTATATAGATCATTGATTTAAAGTATTTTTTTAACACAATATAATTGCATTAAAATCAGTGAACTTTTTTTCTGAAGTAATTTTTTTAGAGGTCCATCTCCTTGTTAAAGTGTTTTACAGAAACAAACAAAAAAGATGTGGTCAAAATAAAAAAGATGTGTCAAAATAAAAGTGATCAAAGTTGTTTTGAAAGATTTTCTGGTATGAAAGCTATTTTTAAACGGATCTTATCGTTGCTATTATTCCCTTCAAAAGAGAGTTTTCAGATAGCACGATCATGCATAATATTTCTGTCTTTTTCTTCAAAAATGTATTTAAACAAAGAAATAGCGGGAAATGAGCTAAGGAAACGGTGTCACTCAAACATTTGGCGGTAGGAGGGGCTATCGTTAAACCGCTCCTGATTGGCACTTGTTCCTCTCGTGATTCTTTGAGTTGTCCAATGAAATGCGATTTTATGGGTTTGGCCTATGAAACAGACAGACAATCAGCAGAATTGTAAATCTCTTTGAAAATTTGCATAAGGAGCGAATAAATACCTCCGTATCGCGCTAAACTCTACATTGATTCGTCATTTACTGATCGCATCATCATGCCTGAACCAGCAAAGTCCGCTCCTAAGAAGGGATCCAAGAAGGCCGTCACCAAGACCGCCGGTAAGGGAGGAAAGAAGCGCAGAAAGTCCAGGAAGGAGAGCTACGCCATCTACGTCTACAAAGTGCTGAAGCAGGTCCACCCTGACACCGGCATCTCCTCCAAGGCGATGGGTATCATGAACTCTTTCGTCAACGACATCTTCGAGCGCATCGCCGGTGAGTCGTCTCGCCTCGCGCACTACAACAAGCGCTCCACCATCTCTTCCAGAGAGATCCAGACCGCTGTGCGTCTGTTGCTGCCCGGAGAACTGGCCAAACACGCCGTGTCCGAGGGCACAAAGGCCGTCACCAAATACACCAGCTCGAAGTGAGGCGTGCCTGACGTCAACTACTCAAAGGCTCTTTTAA
>JAQIUQ010003762.1:342500-397485 GCA_030378365.1 Hybognathus amarus | reverse complement strand
TTACGTATTGCTGCACCAATCATGAAGTACACTGGCCAACACGTCATCACTGATACTCATTATTAAAAAATCATAGGTTACTATTGTCAATATAATGTATTTAAGAAGGCTATAAAAATAATTATGAGGAGAAAGTATTAGGCTGCTGTCCCTTTAGAGTTATTGAATGCAATGCATAGATCCATACCTGACACATGTGACATATATTCCAGTTGTTCAGGGTTAGAACTGTCTTAAAACATTGGAAAATGTAAGACTGTTACAATTTAGGGGTAGGAGTATATATCACTTCTTCCAACTTTTCTACATAATAGAAGTATTTTAACAGCAAGAATTATTATAATATCAAAAATATGTATATTTTTTGTCTATTTGTTTTGATTTTCCTAAGTTTAAAAAAAATTCATATATATACTTTCTTTTTATGTTCAAAATAAAGATTTCTATAGTTAAATCATAATTACAGTTCAACTGCACAATCATTACAATAGTGTATTTTAACATATTTCTGTTGTTGGTCTTTAGGCGTGAATCTGAAACTCTATTTCTATCTTGGTAGCGCACAGAAGTCGTTGTAATATCACTTTGGCTATGCAATTCATAATCTTTATCAATTGAGACGCCCTGCAGTTGATCGGCATTTGTAGAACACGATCAACCAGATAAGCCTGTCATTGGCTGATGAATTTGCGCCAATTAATCGGAGATGATCTCACTGATACTGTCCTCACTATTTTACCGTCATACTTCACTGCTCTTCGCTCATGGCTGCATCAGTCCATTGTTTCCCGTTGACCTCATTGTCTTGACAGACTGTCACGCGGTCCAAATGAGCTACTTCCCCAACCTGATCATCCTCCTGCATCTCCTTCCCTCCCTCCCAGCACAGATCATTTACCACCGAACAAGGTGACATCATTGCACTATTTCTGGGATCTGGTGACAACCTGCGGACCTGGCTTCTCACAATTCAATGTGTCATTTGAACTGGCGCTGGGGAACGGATATAGGGCTGAAGCTGAATGGGCATAGTCACTCATTCCACTCGTTCCGTGCTCCTCGCTGAGCCTGGGGAGCCGTGAAAACACAGCCGAGACATGCCTGAAGAGCATCACAGAGACCTGAGGCTAGCAAGCAGGCTTTGAGCCTCCTCTTTACTGAAACACAGGCACCACAATGCTGGTGCTAGAGGAAATTAGCTGAATTTGCCATCATAGCCTCCGATTCATGATGCATGTCAGAAGCCACAAGACCGTCACTCAGAGTCATTTCACTCATCAGGAATACTTTCATAAGCGAGAAAACGTTGAAGAAGTTGCCAGATCACTTGCATTAAGACAGAAGACTGGCAGCACCTGAAACAGGGATGTTTTAAATAGTAGATATTCATACCACGCACATTCCACTTTAACCAAGGTACGCAAGATGCAGCAGCTATGCCTTGCGTGCTAAACCAAGCCACTGACGTTCTTCAGCACATGTAAGATAATGAATCGTGGACCTAGAATCACTAGCAGTACTCAATACTGACTTGGAATCTCAAGTCTAAATTGATGCTTGATCTCAACTTATACCTATTACTTACCACTTGAAAACTCGAGCCCTGTGACTTGGAAAGATTTTATTAATACCTTCTAAAATCATATCAGTTGTAATCACCACTTGTAGTATAGCACTACCATTTAAGCATAATGAATCACAAGCCTTTTCACGTTTGCGATTAAGCCAGAATAGTTGTGCCAGCCATTGAAATTTGACATTTATTATTACAATACTGTCACAGCTTCCAACCAAATGTTTCTTTTTTCTTACCATTTGAAATACAATATAAGTAACAAGTCATTTATAATTTGAGAAAAATATGCAGGTTTAAAACAGGAACTCTCTCCTGTTCAATTAGCCACTTACTTTCTAGTGACTTCTGGTGGAGAACTAGCTGATTGCATATTGCACTGTCAGTAAATGACATGATTAGCCAAAAGGTCACTGCTTGCCAATATAGACTGCCCGTGATGGAGGTAATGTTCTAGTACAATTAATGTGTGTTACAAATGCATTTAATCTGTAATTAAGAATTTAACCAATGCTAGCAATGACGATCAACTTTCCCATGACGGTTACACTAAATCTGCATTGCCACTTTCACATTTGACCAATAGTACAATCAACCAATCAACATACACTAGTTCAATAATACGATAACATCACATTATATTGCAAATAAAAGTTTGATATAACCAGTACATCTATCGGATGCAGCAGGACCAACACTATAGTAATTGCTAATAAGCATGATGACTTGTTTAAGACTTGAAGCTTAACTCCATACTTGCAACTTGACTTGCACTTGTCTGTCTCCTATCTGTACTTTAATGCAAAATACTCTAAACTTAACTCTGACTTTGCAAACAAGTCAATTCTTACTCTACTTTGTGCATGTATACTTAAACAAGTAGCATTTAAAAGAAAATTACGTCAACAGGAAACAAATTTCTTAACCAGTTTGGAATAAATTAAGGAATATTCATTTTGGCAAAATCACTAAATAAATTCACTCTACATAAAATAAGTGTTCAGCTGCTAAATTTGAAGACATAGAGTTTGTTCTTCTAATTAACAAACATGTATATCTTTTGCATATCTTCTGTTAATAATCTCATACCAGACTTTTATTCAACAGTTTTGATAAAGCAAAACAATCCACGGATTTTTCAAATAAGGCACATCATTTAACATTTCTCCATACTTATAGTGTTGAAGGCATTAAATAGATAATTGGACATTATCTAGTAGTAATGAGTTATAACCAGGCATTCTTTTAGAGGTGTAATGAAGTGCACTTTTAGGGCAATGTTATACATGAGAGCCTAGATAGCTGCCACAATTTATTGCTCAGAATTGGCCTTCGAAGCTTATAAGATGTGTAAAATGCATTTTGGCATTTGTGAATGTTTGCACTTTACCCCATTTGCATAATACTGAGGAGTCAAACTAATGCCAATGTCCTGTGACTTGTCATTGTCTTACAGCATTGACATTTTACATTTTAAGGAAGTAGCGTATCTTTAAACAGGCTCCCTCCCTGGAAAAGCACTTGCCTTTGTAAGGATGCACCACTCCCTCCATCATGTGCACACTGTTGTCAGGCTGAAGCTGCACTGAAACATTTGACCGCAAGCTCCCCACGGAGTTTGGGCAAAGAAATCCGCCACCTCCCCGCAGTCCTCCAGAAGCACACATCAACTTGTATCGCTGGAGTGCATAAGATAGAGTCACTCACATCTGGCCCTGTATGAGACCAAATCATACTCAAAGTGGGCAACGAGAACATAACCTCCTCCAGTTGTAGCTCCATACAGTCTGACACAAACAAACCCATGAAGAGCAAAAGCTGTGGGAATATTCAGTCAGAGAATGTCGGTATTTACATCGCCACTCAGATTACAGATGACGTGGAAAGCATGTGTAGTATCCACTTTAGAAGTGGATATATGCATGTGTGTACATACCCACTCATGCACTGAGACGGTTGTCAAAGAGCGAATGCCTCGATGTGCTGCACCCCGATGGTTTCGCTGAAGTCGTTCGGGGCACAGAAGCAGTCACAACAGTCACCGCAGGTCTGGTGTGTGGTACAGGGACACTCTCATCTGCATCGGGAACCCAGCCTCAGCAGCCGGCAGCCTGAGCCACCGTGCCAAGGGAATTGTGCTTACCTATAGATGCAAAAACAATAAACAGGGAATCAGCTAATGAATCAGCTACATACACCGTACTCTACAGATACCAATACCTGCTTACTCTTATCTGAAACTTTTGTCATTGAAATCGATTGAACTGTTTTGATTGCCGTATTATTAATGTAACGTAACTCAAAAACTGAATGCATTAAGGTATACGCAGTCCATTTTTGCTGAGTCGAATAATTTTTACTTGAACATCTGATTGGGTCTATTTAACATACAACGGGCCAACATATAAATACATAAACAAACAAACACAAAAGAACAAAGATGCATAATATGAAGTAAACAGTGCTTTTTCAGGTAGGTGTAACAGTAGTATTCCTGAAGCCGCTGAGTAAAAGCTGAGCTCTCTATCCTCCTCTTTTTGCTCTTGAATATTTTAAATTTGCAAGATTTAAAAACGTCGTCAGTTCAGCAATTGACCGATTGGACAGTCACAGTTACGTTAATTGTCCCGTGCTGCTGTTCACGCTGGGCACTGGGCAGTCTGCATTGTTGAGCCCTGCTGTATTTTGTACCAATTTAATTTTATTTTAGCAAGCTCGTAGGCTAACGCATTACACACATGAGCAACGTTGGCCGATATGAGCCTAAATGAGCCTCCGTGGTGACGTCCAACTCAGAAAGTCTGCGCTGTTACACTCGTGAACTCACTGGGCCCACGCCGAAGAATGTTGAATCAAGTCTTTTTGCGCACAAAAAGTATTATCTGTCGCTTGATAAACTTATGGTTTGAGACACCGTAGTCACTCGGAGCTATATCTAAAATGTCTTAATAACTTTTCTGGGCCGACAAGTTTTCAATCATTTAGAAGTTTATGCAGAAGTGATTCAGCTCTCAGATTTCATAAAAAATATCTTCATTTGTGTTCTGAAGACAACGAAGTCTCACAGGGTTGGAACAACATGAGGGTAGTTAATTAATGACAGAATTTTAAGTTTGGGTGAACTATCCCTTTAAATACAAAGGGAAATTAATCAACTAAGTGAATGACACTTGCAACGACTCAGACAATCAATGAAAATCCATGGAAACTAACTTAAAACAAGGAAACAAATAAAACATGTGACAAACTCACTCAAAACAAAAACAGATAACCTGTTACACAGAGTCTGTCGATTCCAAGTCCTTCACTAGCACATATACCGAACTGTGATGCCAAATACAGTACAAAATTACAAAATATTCTTCTGAACTTTCCAATCAAAGGATCTTTTGATTATGATTACAAAAAATAATAATAATATTAAGCAACTCAACTTTTTTTCAAGTATTCTTAAAATATATATATATATATTCCTTGACCACTTGGACACTCCTCTGGTAAGTCGTCCACACTGCATCATAGCTCATTGGCATAAAGCATGGCGGTATACTTCATACGAATTGCCAAACTGGTTGCTGTTGGTCAAAACCAGAAATTCCCAACTCGCTATAAAAAAAAAATTAATAACTCTCAGAGAGTGAATTGCCCTGTTTATTTCTCATAATAAGAGCCAGTTCCATAAGATACCAGAGTAAATCTAAACCATACAGTGAAAGGTAAATCTGGCCATATGATGCCTCAGTTACCATGATATATTCGGTAATCAATTATTGCAATATCATTAGGTCAGTTCAACAGCACATTGAGAAGCAGTCAGTTGAGTTGATGCCAACAGTTCCTTTTAAAAGTTGTTTGTGAGGTAGAAAAGAAAAGAAAAAAAAAACCAGGGTGAGGCTCTAACATGCAGCCCAACAATTACTGAAGCTGGATATCTTCCAAAATTACACCCACACTATTATTAAATAAGACATGGTGCACGCAGGCATGTTAGTCAGTGTTCACAGAGGGAAACGAACATTAGCAGCGGGTTTCCTGTATGCATGATTTGCGACGGTTTCATGGAACTGCAATACAAAAACTCGAGCTACTGACTTTCAGAAGGAAATGAAAGAACAATGTAGAAGGAAGCTCATAAACTGGTGAATGTGAAGCTTTGTTCACAAGTGCAGAAGTGCTCACATCTGACTTTGAAATCCGAGTTTTGAACATATTCCACAAATGTTCAGTGGTCAATACACATATAGTAATGACTTCATAACAAATTAGACATATCAGAGACATTATGGATTTCTCATATCACACATATGATGTGCTCACATCATGCAATCTTCGTAATTCATTACAAATTGTGATTTTAACTAGAGGAAATCAATATATAATTTGATTTAGATCGCATTGGATTCACATGTTTTTTCTGTTCAGACTACAATAGACTCTCAAGATTTAGGAACAAAGCCTAGAATGGTGTGTGTGAGACAGCAGCCCCTTTCACACAGGCTTTTGTAATTACGAAAAAGGGCTCATGTCCACTCAATGAGAATGAAAATGTACTTCCTTTCTGGATAGAAAGGACAGTGTACCATACATACATTTTCAATGGAGGGACAGAAAACTCTCAGACTAAATCTAAAATATCTCAAACTGTGTTCCAAAGATGAACAGAGGTCTTACGGGCTTGGAGCAACATCGAGGGAGAGTCATTAATGACATCATTTTCATTTTGGGTGACTAACCCTTTAAGAGATCATGTGTGAACAGGACCTTTTCCAAAATTACCAGTAAATGGGTTCTGCATTTTACCAGCATGAGAAATGCATTACCAGTAAATTACCAGCATGATGGTGTGTGTGAACAGAATTAAATATTATATATGAGTAATTTTTTTTAGGTTGAGCTATGCACTGACATAAATATGTTCGAGTTGGGCCAATCAGTTAAAGATCTGTTGGATCGGTTTAACGAGTTTACTTAAATCGCTCTGTTGGCAGCGCAAGACACTTTGATAGCACTGAACGAGCCCAGTTCATTCGAAATGGGCCAAGCAGAGTAAGTCGACCATAACACCTCCGCGTTTTCCCCTCTTTAAACAACACTACTAGCAGTGTAGACTTGGAACAAAAATAAGTTTAACTCCTAGATCTGCAAATAAATGCGTTGCCTTTCTCAGCAGGTAAAGTGATAAGAGAACCGCAGATCAGTGGTAAATGAACTGGGCTACTTGAAGGGTGAGTTCACCCAAAAATGAAATGAAGTACATTAATTACTCACCCCCGTGCTGTACCAACCCCCGTAAGACCTTTGTTCCATCTTCGGAACACTGAAATGAAGATATTTTGATTATTAGCCCGAGAGCCGGATCACTCCTCCATATGACTGCCTAAGGGACTGGCTTCTTGACGGCCCATAAAGTCATTAAAGAAAATGTTTCAATATTCCATGTGCCTACAGTGGCTCAATTATAAGTTTATGAAGTGACGAGACTACTTTCTGTGTGAAAACAGAACACATAAATAACGACTTTATTCGACTGTGTTTGGGCCGTCAAGAGCCAGTCCCTTAGGCGGTCATATGAGGAGTGATCCAGCTCTCAGATTTAATCAGAAATATCTTTATTTGTGTTCCGAAGATGAACAAAGGTCTTACGGGGTTGGTACAGCATGGGGTGTGTAATTAATGACTTAATTTTCATTTTGGTGAACTAACCCTTTAATTGCGATCAAAGTGTCTCGCTGAGTTATTTGGGATTTTGGTTTTGATGTGTGATGTTTATACCTTTCAGGGAAAAATAGAAGCTTGTTTGACACTGCACATTTGTGCATTTACTGGAAAGACATTGTGGGATATTTTACTGGATAGTTGAAAAGGATTGTGTGAATGGGGGCTAGTGTGTGAAAGAGACTGAACACAACTCTTAGCCTCTGGTATAATCCAGCAGAAAAGACACTTTGAGATCAGGTGTGTGATCTTCCTGTGAGCGCCTCAATGCCTTTCCATGCAATCAACCTTCAAAAAAATTAGACAATTTAAATTATCTAATTATTTAAAGGAGCTGTATGCAAGATTGTGGCCAAAACTTCTCAAATTAGGGTGTATCCCCGCCTTCCCCCATGATTCTCGAGGTTGCCAGATATGCTGCAGGTTCCAGCAGGAATGTAGGCTGCTACAAGAAGCTTCCAATGCAAGCTCCTACACCGTGAGATTTTTTTCTGTTAATTATTTATGTCGGACTTTGTAACAAATATTTTGGATTCATATCAAGTTTTTTGGGGGGTTTGCAATGCTAGATTTTTTTTATTCAATTCCAGACACGTTTGTATCTGCAGCTGTGGTAACTAGAGAAGAGCTGGCAACCCAAATGCTGCAACATTACTGGTATGATTGGTAGATCGGTGGAGGGTGACGCATCAGAACAAAACACAACTTGACAAAATCAACATTACTCAAGGGCTAAGACTTCACTTTTTCAATTACAATATCCTGGCCGGACTACTGTTGTAAGAATATATTTTGAAATGAACATGATTTCTTAATGTCTAGTGACATATCAGGGAAAATGTATGATTAATTGAAATACATTTCTTGCATACAGCTCTTTTAATCCATGTTAAGAAAGTTTTTAACCCTAGTGGGTTAAGCAATATTTTCCAGGTCTGATTCTTTTCTGGCAACAGGAACGTTACAGCTTGGCTGGTTTTGCATGTTGATTAGAACAAGGAAATGTTACCTTACTGTACAGTGAGATAGTAGTTAAATTACATTTTTATACTAAGATTTAACAACACCAGTTGTGACATGAGCTGTTCATACATGATCGTTTTGCTTTAACAAAAGAGTTATTCTCTGAACTTAAAAGGTTAAAACAGAGGGTCATAAATGCCAAACATTACTTCCTCTTATGATATTCTCAATTGAGAAACTGCACAAAGACAGGCTCTTTCTCAGTGACAGTAAATGTGTGCGGAGAGGTTACATACCAGGTCTTGCTCTAGTGGTCCCGTACCAAGGTAAAGTGATGCCATCACCACACGACTCTTGGCTGTCTCTGATACGAGCCTAGGCAAACAGAACAACAAACTTAATGAGACTTTGAGTTAAAGCTTTTTTTATAAGCTATTCACCAGAGCAGGCTTAGCCATTGTAACTTCATTGTGTCAAGACTTCCGCCTCTCAACCGCTTTCTCAGTTATTTTGGCTGTACAAAAACTATCATTATGCTGCTTAATTTTGCAAACTGTTACTTATCACATTATTTTAATTTAGTATCATAATCAAAAAAACACTCATTTATAGTGCTTTTTTTAACCATTTACAGCATTTTGTTATTCTTCTGGTAATTTAGGCTACTTGTAGCGGTAACTGGATCTGATTCTAAATGAAGCTTGCTTCTGCATTAAAGAAATACAGTTAATTCCATTTTTAATCTTACATTCATGAGCCATATGAGCATCATAAGTGATTTTATGGCAATATGAATTTTCTTTAACATGAACAACTTCACAGATAAGTTACAATATTACATTAATCTATACACAAACATTCATCATTTAATGTTTCAAATTAAACGTAAAAACTAACACATTATGATGTTTAGAATGATATTGGCACAGGTCCACCTGTTTTGTAATATAAGACCATCTTCTGCGTAAGTATCATCTACATTATATTTTACAATGTTATGTATAAACATGACCATAAACAGGAAGGCACTAACTGGAGTTGTAATCTCTGTTGGTCATAAAATATTGAAGCCAAAGTTAGGATTCGCCTATTATCAGAATAGCCTCTTATCCCAATAGAGTGTATATTAAAAAATAAATCTTTGTCGTTACTGCCAGGAAAATAATTATTCAGTGGTTCAGCTCTTGTGTAATCAGTTCAAGGTTTATTCTGACGATTAGGACTGTCCTGTTTACTACTGACTAGTATGAGTTCTCTGAAAGGTGCAATTGCATGGCTTCCAACCAGCACACAAACACACACACACAAACACACATACCTTCATAGCTTGATAGAACTCATCAGGTGAGTGAAAGTGTGTATGTGGCCCCCAGGGACCCTGAAAGCAGGTACATGATCAGCCATCCAGTGGAAGCGAGAGTGAAGGCCATCAGCACCAGAGAAGCCTGGAGGTCTGGAGGAGGCCAGGGGGAGCTGAGTCCGCCTCGGCCAGGAGAGGGAGGACAAGAGCAGCACAGCAGACCTACAGGATGACAGGAAGTATGACAAAATAAGAGGGCAGAGAAACCCTTTAATCAGAATTCGAGAGCGAGGCTGGCAGAACTCTTCAACTGTACACAATGCACTGCCGTTTCTGTTTACACTATGTAGTTAATTTTGTATAATCTGGTGACTGAACTGTAATACTAAACTCCATTCTAAGTTTTTGTTTCCTGTTGGCTTCCAAATAACCTTTCCAGTAAAAGTGTGCGAATAAACACACTACTGTTTGAAAGTTTTGGGTCAGTAAGTCTCTTATGCTCACAAAGGCTGCATTTATTTGATCAAAACTACTATTAAAGTGGCAATATTGTCTAATATTATTTCAATTGAAAATACCTATTAGAATGTAACTTTTTTTCCTGCAAAGGAACATTACTGCAGTCTTCAGCGTCACATTATCCTTGAGAAATCATTTTTAATATGCTGATTTGGTGCTGAAGAAACATCCTTATTGTCAATTTTGAAAACAGTTAAGCTGCTTAATATTTTTAATAAAATAGAATAGAATAGGAAGTTTAAAAAATTAAGGTGAAATTATAAATTACACTTTTGACATCTATTTTTGCCAATTAAAAAACAAATGTTATTTTTAGACTTTATTTGCTTAGCTGTTTTTTTTTTTTTTAGCAAGTAGGGCTGTCAAACAATTAATCACATCCAAAATAAAAGTTTGTGTTTACATAATATATGTGGGTGCACTGTGTATAATTATTTTGTGTATATATATATATATATATATATATATACACACACACACACACACACACACACACACACACACATGCATGTACATTTAAGAAAAAAAATATTTATATATTAAATATTTATATTTATATATAATATAAATTATATATAAATCTATATACAGTATATACATGAAAATGTTTCTTAAATATATACAAGCATGTGTGTATTTATACATAAATTAATTATACACAGTGCACCCACATAAATTATGTAAACACAAACTTTTATTTTGGATGCGATTAATCACGATTAATAATTTGACAGCCCTACTAAGGACAGCTGTTAAAAATATATATATAATGAAACTTTTTGTGATTTCAAATATTGGCAACAAAAATTGTTGTGCCCTGGTCACATCTGGCAAAACAGTAAATAAATCTGCAATAATAAATAACAAAAAAAATTCAATATTTCATTAGCATATGTAGTTTACAGATATGCCTGTGCAATAAGGACCATTTATGCAGTATCTTTTGTTATTTTAAAAACAACAATTAAACCAACAGCTCTCTTTTTCTCAAAACTTGATTTAAAACAACTCAGTCGGGAGAGAGCACTAAATCCAGCTCCAAATGCAACAGTGTTCAGAAGACACAAAGGCAGTAATATGGTCTGTATGACACAGCATGAAGTCTCAAACTGCAACCCTTTACTCAGATCTACTGCCAAACACCAAGGTCACGTCGAGTTCTCTCCGACCCAGACAGTGCTTTTCCTCACAGAACCCAGAGTCTCACCGCACATTACAGTAGATCTCACATAACTCCTGACAAAACAAAAAGAAAAGAGGCGCCTTTGAGAGCGCCATGACCCTGTGGAGACTGAGTGTAAAACAATGTGAAGGTCTATTGTGAGTGTCAGATTATGAATCTACACAAATTAACTATCTGTGTTTCTCATATGCATCAACCCTGCTTCAAAAACAAGACCTGTGTTTAAAAACCCTCATAGATCTGCACTAACAAGTGAAGATATTCAGGAAAAGGCCTCTGAATACTATCAGGCTGAAAAGTGATTTGATTAAAGTGACCTTTACAGAAGAATGCAAGCAGTAAATGGCTGCTTTGTAAACCAGTGCTTTAAAGTTTTCTAGAATGAACCTCTTTCATTGCAATGCAAATCACATGACAGCAGTAAAACAAGAATATCTGATCAACAAACCTTCACCTTGTACTACATGGTACTGACAGAGAAAGAAGATGAACAAGTGTCCAAATTTACATTCAGAGATAATCTTGAAAATGTATAAATGAGACAGCTACCAGACAAAACATGCCTGAAAAAGATAACATCTCTGTAATAACAGCTGACAAACCATGATCCTTGGTTTATTTGATGAGGGGAAACTATCATCACACTAACCCCAGTATGCAGTTAGACAGCTCAATAAAGGATTATGAAACAAAATATGTTAAGGAGTACTTAATCATTCACTTCAATTGGATTTTTAGGGTGAACTATAGCTTTAAAAATGACATGTCACTAGACATAATGATAGTTATGATACATAATGACATAATGATAAGACAAATGGAAACAAGCTAATTGACAATAGCAGAGCTAAATCAGCAACCATCTTTATTGTTATGATGTTTACGTCTCTTGATAACTGCAGCTCAACACATGATGTAAGTCATATCTCTATCTTATACAACCACAAGCTAACATTAGCCAACACGCGATTTAACATTACGCGATTTCTATCGTTTGTCTTTATGTAACGTCAATGCATAATGAGATGGCTATCATTTACCCTCTCCTCCGATCATGTGTCCTGAAAAACCGGTCTGTTATCCTCGTGAAAACCCAGGAGAATGCAGGAGTATACAAAGAGAACACAAGTCTTTTCCATGTCATGGGCGCCGCCATGTTTTCACAGTATTTTGAATGTCAAAACTTTATCGATAACCTGGCACGACAAACTTGAACACGATACAGATTGCCTGTAGTGTAAACAAGACAGTTCGCTCATTAAAAACGAGAGGACTTCCAGCATTGATGAGTTATGGTTGCTGGTCTTCTTGTCTTTCTAGTAAGTTTTTATCAGTGATAAAAAAAATCCACATTATATCTCACGCTGAGCTTGTTCGAACTGACCTCTAACGTTATCCATCTGTAACCTAGGCTACCGTCCTCAGTGGATTTCCAGGTCCATTTGCAAATTTTTGAAGGTATTTTATTCTAAATCAAGCTAAATACAAAACCATGCCAAAAAATCTGTTAGAATTTTAATTGCTTTTGCAGTTTTTAGTGTGCATTTTTTCCACATTAAAGCTTCTTGAAAAAAGTGTTCTTCATCATGTAACGTTAGGCCTATATAGCTTTGAAGTGCGACACTGAATGGCGTTTTTGACATGCTACTGTCAGAGGAGCTAAATTAATCACCAGATAGAGACAGAAATAAAATATGAAGATAACTTATAATCAAATGAAAGGAATTTTACCACACATTTGATGTGTTGGGGGTATTTTGTGCTAACTTAATTTCTGTCACTGTCTCATAATATTGTTACTTGCGCCATTATTGTTTAAATCAAATTTTAATTTTATCATAATACATTAAAATAATATAATATAAAGTAAGCAATTTAAATACTAAATAATATTTTAATACATCATATGCATCTATGTTTGGCTCTGTAAATGACAATAAAGTTTCTTTATTGACAATAAACAATAAAGTTTAATCTGATCTAAAAAGCTAATGTGATTTTAATTGTATATTTCACTGACATTATGTACAATAAGCTCTTGATTCACGTACGTGGTTCACAAATATCCGCTTCTGATCAATGACTTATTCACAAATATCCCTATTATTCATTGTCTTTTGGAGGGTCTACTGTTGCCATCCTATAGATGGCGTATGGAACAAATCCAGTAAAGGGGCAGTGTGTATGGAATACAGTGTGAGTCTATCAAGTCAGGATATCTTTTGAATACTATACTGTAGGCTACTATATAGGCCTATCATAGCCATACCATACACTACTATAAGAACACAGTTCACTACTCACTACTCTGCTCCCAATGTTTGTGCACTTGGATGGGTTAAATGCACAGAGGACAAATTCTGAGGTTACCATACTTGGCCTTCACATGTCACATGTTTACTTAACGTTTCCTATTGCCCTGTATTCCATTTCAAATTGCCCTATGTCAACATAAATCCTGATGATATGCAAAATTATTCTGTATAAAATAGACTAATAAAACATAATAATATGCAACACGTGTGTGGTCAGATATTAGTCATAATAACACACCGACCGCATTTATATCTGCAAGGGCAATGCAACTTTTCACCTTGTGTGTACAGGGAAGGGAGGTGGAGAAATCCCGTAAAAAAGGGTCACGCTGATTATTTATTGGCAATTCCAGTCATGTGCGTGTGTGTGTGTGTGTGGTTGCTTTACTGGAAGAGGGGGTGGAGCTCTTTAGAAATATCAGTCGGTACTTCAACTCGATGGCACAAACAGGACACCTCCACTACCTCTCATAGACTTTTACACAGCTGATCTCCGATCAACTGTTAAAAAACTGACATGAAACTGATCTTTATCCCTTTAAAAGAAGGTCTATTTTGCATAAGTGGTTATATGGAAGTCATAAAAGGAGCTATGTTTTAAGAAACCTCCAAGATTGATTCGGATAACACTTTGAAGGTAAAACAACGTTTTATTGTAATGTGCTAAAATTCTTAATCTATTATAAATGCATGCATATTTTATGTATTATATCGGCTTATTATGCATGCCTCGTTAAATGCGGTGCTAGGCTATCCCTGTAAAAAAAATCCCTGGTCTTTGTAATGCCAGCTAACGCATAACGTTATCCTAATAGTTTGAATTCTACTCGAGTTATATATGTGGACTAGTCGGACTAACGACCTCAGTGTAACCCGAATAAGTCGGTGAATTTGTATTCCAATTAGGATAAGAGAGTGAAGGGGTATTTACTATGTAACACGAGACAGAGACCGTGTGTCATGAATGAGGAATTGGGTTATTCACAACGAACTGGAGGACCTCATTCATAACCTGTTTTCCAATAGTCCAGAGAGCGATCGAAGTCGATATCGGATTTACACGGACTAAAAATAACGCTTCGATTAGCAACTCGTTCATTTATCCATGTATTTATCCATTTGCAAGCTCTTTTAACATTTGCGCTTCAAAATTATCTGTTATGTTCCAACAAGTACTCATTAGTTCATCTAGTGACTAGTCAAACTGGTCACTATTGGATTATTTTTAAAAACTAGTAACATTAGTACTAGCAAAAGTAGAATAGAATACAGGAATAATGCTAGTGGAAAGTGAATGGTTGATATTTAAATCTCTATATAATTAAAAAAACGTGAATAATTTGTAACTAGTATTATTGGCTACTAATAGTACTAGTAACAGTATCTAGGGAAAAAGGGATAAGTACCAGCAACATTGCCATACTATTCAGATGTGAATAATTGATCTAAAAAGATTCCCATATAATTCAGTAACAAAACTATCAATTTGGATAGTGTATAGTAGCAATAGTACTAGTAAAATTGAAATAGGTACCAGCAACATTGGCATTCATACTAGTCAAAAGAGAATAGTTGATCTACAATACAGATAGTTCAGTAACAAAAATAACAAGTTGTTATCAGGAGTATTGAGGACTTGGAACAAAGAGAAGAACTGACAAAATACTAGTCACTACCAATATTATGTACTAAGTAACTTGAAATAAGTTGAAATAAATGAATGTTTAAACAGCCATAATTTATCCCCAACCAGGACGATTACATCACTGTGAAATGCTTAATGTGTAAATGTGATGTTTCTTTGGAGCGGGAGGGTTGGGCTGTAATGATAAGGAACACATGTGAGAAACATCCAATCCAGTTTTTAGAACCATGAATGGCCCTAATAAAGCTGATGTCATAGCAGATGTAAGTCTGCTGGCACTGGCTTCTGTTGTTCTCACTGTTTGCTTGATTCTGACATTTTCCATTTGGCTTTTCCCTACAGCTGCCTTCCATACCCACCGAGACGACATTTCTTCTGGATGTGGAAGAGGTGCCAGAGCTTTGGGAGTTGTGTTGGTGCTCTCCGGTGCATGAGCACCCTGGCTGGGACGGCCCTTCGGCCCTGGAACCCCGAGCACCAGTGGTTGCCGGGTGGTACAGGGGGCGGGCAGAGCGCCATGGTAACGCACAGTAGGTTTGACACGCGCCATGAGCAGCAGCCCCTTTGAAGGCGGCGTGCCCCTGCCCCACCGGTACAAGACCTTCAGTTCTCGTGGCGCAGTATCAGATGGTGCTCGCGGCTGTGCGCAAACTGCAAGAGAGCGGCTTCTACTGGAGCACCGTGAGTGGGAAAGAGGCCAGCGCTCTGCTGAGCGCCGAGCCCTCGGGGACCTTCTTGGTGCGCGACAGCTCGGACCACCACCATTTCTTCACGCTCAGCGTCAAAGCGACAACGGGCACCAAAAACCTGCGCATCCAGTGTGATTCCTGCTCCTTCTTCCTGCAGACCGACCCCCGGAGCGAGCAGGCGGTGCCACGCTTTGATTGCGTCCTCAAACTCATCCATCATTACATGCCCTCGGCAGGGATGGGGACCTCGACCAAGGTCCAAGCTGTCGGAGGCAGCGGGAGCGCTGCAGAGCGGAAGTGCGTACTTCATTTACTCTCCGTGGCGAGAAGATCCCTCTGGAGCTACTGCGTCCACTGGCGTCTAGCATGTCTAGTCTGCAGCACCTCTGTCGAAAGACTTTAAACGGTCATATAGATGTGTCCACCAAACGGGACCAGCTGCCTCATCCACTCCAAGAGTTCCTCCAGGACTATGATGCTCCTATCTAGCTATTCTTGATGGGTTTTATATGTGAAGGGCAGAAGATTAAGGTGCACAAGTAGAGATTATCAGCTCCAGACCTCGGCGTACTGCCAGGCCAGCTGTGCCTTCGACCTCTGGATTGTGAACTTTTGAAGGACGGCATGAGATGTGTACTTCCACTCAAGTGGATCTGACATCTCAGCAGCTGTTGACACGGACGGACCAGTCTCAAATAGGGACTGCTGAAGATAAACACAAGTGATAGTTGATCAGTAGAGGAGTTAAGTGTGCTGCTATGGCTACGGTCCAGCTCCTCATCATCGATCGGGAGACACTCTTTCACGTCCGTTTTCTTTAGCTCGACATTTTTTGACTTTCTCCTGGAAGGAAGGAGCGAGAGCTGGGTGTTTGCAATGACGTACACATTTCCACTGCTTCTTGCCAAGTGTAATTGCCTCACAAGTGGGCGTGGGGGCGCAAACGGGGTGGCTACTTACCGCTCACGACCGACACTGCCGTGTCTGCTCTGGTGACCGTGCGCGGGGTCAAGAAAAGGACTGGCGTGAACGTATCGACCCGACGAGAGGCCCGTTACCGCGGGCCTAAGCCTTCTCTGGAGAAGACGGCCCCTCAGTGGACTGTTGTTACTTAGTTTATGACAGGAGCCAAAGCAAACCTTAGTTTCATTTGTGCTAGGAAAAAGCAGACTGAACATTGTTGATGATTCAATATGAGCAAATTGACATTCATATACTGTGAAGCAAATACAAGCACAGTATCAGAAACCTTTATTAACTGATCTACTGTGGTGTTTGACATGAAGGACCATGCTTCTCTGATCCCTCAGAGAAGCATTCTGTACTTTGTGCGCTTCAAAATCCTCATTCAATAACAACGGCACAGTGTTTGTTTCATTAGCAGGACTTGACGTCTGCTATTCACTGAATGTATTATGAGTCTATGGAAGGGCTTTATGGTTCCACTTGTAGATTGTCGTTTTTATTTCACTTTTTTTGTTGTTGTTTGTTCATATTTTGTCAAATCAAGGTGTTTACATGTGTGGCCACCAACAGGACAGCATGTTTTTTTTTACTCTGTCTTTTATAAAGATGTCTCATCTTAAGGTCTGGTCTGATGACCGCAGTGCAAGCTTGAAGATCAGAAAACAAAGGCATTAACATAGAAAATGCAGCAAGAATCTTTGCACATATTTATATTTATAAGATATTTCCATAATTTATATTAAAGAGCACTATTTTTACAAAATGGATCTTCCTGCGTGACTCGCATTCTTGTTTAAAATGCAATGTTTATTCACTGTGTACTCAGGCTGCATGTTTTTTAAATATGCATGATTTTTTTATATGTGGCATTTGCTGCAGAAAACATTTTCCTCCAGCCATATATATATATGCACACACACACACACACACACACACAAATGAAGATACCACAACTGCTCTTGTTTTCAGAAAAACAGGTCTGAGGCTTACCTTGAGGTGTGGGTACAGGATGTCACGAAGTGCTTTCTCTTCTGATCAAAGTTACAACATCTGTCTCTCTCTTTTATTAATCCTAGTCACTCTTCATTCCTTACTGGGAAAATCCCTTCAGCAAGTAAAATGGACACAAGCCCATATTTAACACTTTTATTTCTGCTCTGCTTTTTTAGTTCTACAACCAGTAATTTAAATGAATAAATATCAACTGTACGCTTCCACTTATTTCATTGATTAACTCTTCTCTTAATTAATTTTTTCTTCTCTCCATTTAACTGAGGGCTTTTATCAGCTCTTCCGCATATTAGAGGGTAATTAACACATTGTAAAAGTTGTAACTCACAAACCATTAAATGCCATTAAGTGAAAAAAAAATCAATAGGCCTTGATAAAGTTCCCAGAGCAAACCCAATAGAGCTTTGACACGATAACATTTCTGACTTACAGTGCAGACTTTTAATCGTAGTAGAAAAGCACTTTTTGTAATTGAAAGATAACCTATTTGTTTATTACATAAGACACTTTGCTTTAGAATCGGAAGTGATGATATGAAAAGGTGTGGTTATATCAGTGGATTCTTGTCAAATAGTTAACAAAGGCTAATTAAACTATAAAAATAGATTCAGAACTTATATGCAGGCATTAAAACAGATCCTGTTTAAGTGTTCTTTGATCTGTATCTTTAGCTTCCCTATTTTTTGATTTGCATAGTTATACAGAAATTCAAATAACTTGTCACTTCTTAGTCACATATTTATAAATGCATTTTTGTACTTGCACAACACTGTTTTTAACTAAAAGTGGAAAACTTTTTATCTGTTTTAGCCGTTCATTTACACGACAACGGTGTTTTTACGTATAAATAACAAAAACGTGAATTTGTGAAACCAGTGACGTTATGCGTGTGTATAGAGTGCCGAAGTTTTCACTTTGTAGGCTAAAAGCGAAAGCAAATCAGCCTAAAGTCTATGGGTTTTTTGAATGTTTTTTTGCTAAATCGCCTGAAATAAGGTCTGTGGTGAACAAAGCCTCTAAATATTTTCACGTTTTGATATATGACAAAAAACACCGGTTATAACCTGCTTGTGGTAAACTTTATTGTGTCTGCTTGTGGTTTTTTAAACTTTATATAGGCTTCAAAATGTATAAATTTTGGATTAACTTGTAAAGATTATCTTGAGAGACAAAACGTGCAAGGGTCACAACTCTTGGTTGAACAGAGATCTTATTTTTTGCGATTTTCCAAAAGTCTATCGGGAAAATGCATAGCTTTTCGATCGAGGGAACCCATGCGCCGCTAACTTCCGAGTTGTCCTACAGTTGTCCTACAAAGTGACGTCATAACTTCGGCACTCTATTACGTGTTGAGTCTATAGGCACGTAGTGTTTCTTTACACATCGCCAACTACTGGCCTGACAACAGAATACAGCGTTTTTAGTCGTTTTCATACAAATTTGAAACTAGAACGTCAAAGTGAGTAAATAATGGCACATTATTATTTATTGCGTGAACTACCTGAGTGTACTATTTATGTCACTAGTTTTGTATTGATAAATGTGTGCATTTCTTTATAGGCCTACTATTTGTGTTTTAGCATTATGGGTAAATTCCAAGCAGGTCAAGCAATGGATGTGTTTTTTTTTTTGCCTAGAGTAACGGTCTACCCAGAACAGAGATTTATTCCATGGCTGGTTTAGTTTCCGAGAAATATGTTATATACATATTTAAAATATATGTATATTATATAGTCAAATATTTACAATACACATACATGCATAAAGAACCACTGAACAGACTCTTTTCGTAACTCCACTCCAAGGGGTATCTCCCGCTATGTTCTTTTTACAGTATTTGGGAAGTCTCCGCCTTTTCTTCACACTCGGTTCAGGCCTTCCTCCTCCTTTCCTCCCTCTTTAGTGTTTTCAAAACAAAGCTGCAGTCAGTGAGCCCAAGCCTCATTTAGTCAGAGCCAACGCCCGTCAAAAAATAAAAAGCCCCAGGCTCAGAAAGTTCCTGACCACCCTCTTTCCAAAACAAAACATATATCTTTCAATATTTTACAAGTTCAATATTAATTCTTTTTTACATGTAAAGCACATTAAGCATAAACACGCACTCTCCTCAGCCTTTGTGAAAATATACACATGTCTGCACGTCTCTGCTATATGTTTATGGTTTATTGCTGTCAGTACCAGCTTCAGTTGGGGCTTTACAGTAAATCATCTCCGTAACCTTTCTATCTGCTCACTACCGATTCGCTTACTGTAACCCTGGGGAGTGGGGAAGCAATACTCCACTGAGCCCTCAGCCCTCCACGTGTCTAGATATGCTTATGTTTCGACTTCCCTGAATTTTGCAAACTTACGGTAAGCCCGGCTATGTTGATACTCCAGTTGAAGACGCTGATGACTACGATTAACAGATAAGTTATGAGCCGTACGGAGAACCAGCCATAGCGGACATAAAATGTGCATAGTTGTGTGTGCGTCTGAGTAAATGACTGAAAGTAATGGGACTCCAGAGGGGTTGTGTGTGCTGGGAAACAGTCCAGTCCTCTCGTGTGTCAGTCCCATATTGTGGTTGACTTAACAGGAAAGGAATGTGAGGCCATTTTTTATACATCCTGGCCCGCTGCAGGGGCCCAGGGAAGACTAGAAGACCCAGGGAAGACTGCAAATGTGTGCGTGCCTGCATACAGGCCTACGTATGTGTGAGGATAGATACTTTCCTTGTTATGAAATGCACTTTAGCACAACATCTTTGTAAAGTCTGTAATCAAGTCTGCCTATAATCACACAGAATGAAAACATTATGTTGACAACATGTCACCGAAATTGTCCCATCGAAAGCAAAATGGCAAACTAACACGCTATGGCTGTCATCAAAACACTGCTGCTGGTTAAATTAAAAAAAAAAAAGACTTTACCCTGTCTTACTATTTTCGTTTAAGCAAATGATATCTAGCCTTACCCTAATATTTGCACACGCTTAACTTAATGACATCAGACAGCATGGAATACACTTTTGCATGTACTATTGACATGCAGAAGGTGTGAATAGTACATGCTATGGTATATTACATGGTATATTCTGGTATATGGTATATTCTCTCATACAAAATACTATGCAAAATACTATGTACACTAATACATCAAAATACTATGTGTGCCATCTCAGGTTTTGTTACTTATATATTTAGGCCTATAAAAATATCATGATTTTTATAAGTCTAGTAACCAATAGCTGATTGTGCCCTGCAATTTTCCAGAAAAAATCTTAACATAACATCATTTTAAATAAGATAAATTAACATAAAAGGCAAAATTGCAGAAAAGGGTTAATATAGGGTATTGAGATTTGTTATTGAGATAGTGTCTAATATATGGTCACACACAGAGAGAGAGGAGAGAGAGAGAGAAAGAGAGAGAGAGAGAGAGAGAGAGAGAGAGAGAGAGAGAGAGAGAGAGAGAGAGAGTGAGAGAGAGAGAAGAGATGTGTACAAAAGTTAAAAAAAGTTTATCTATGTATAAAATGTATATAGTGAAGAGGCAGTCTCATTGTACATTTAATTTATTTATTTTCTGCACCTGAAAGTTTCACTGGTATCAAACTTAAAACCTTAGTGATAATCCCTGCAGGAGCTCTAAATATTCACTGTGCTATTAAATGAAATATAAAATATGATGGAACAATAGAATGAAGAGTGAAAGTAACAGAAGCTCCTAAAACATTTATCTTTAGGCGTGAAAAATGAATGAAGGAAATATTATTTGCTAAACAAACAAAGCCAACTAATTTGATGCATATTCTTTTGGCTTCTCTAACAATATATTAAGCAAAATTACAAAGGTAATGAATATACGGGCATTGGTACTCTGTATAAATTGACTAGCGCAAACCTTATAAATCACTTTGCATGATTCATTTAAATTCTGTCCTCCCATAAATGTTGCGTCTGAAACGGAAACTCTAACAAATGCATATGCAATGAGGTCAGCTGCAAAAATAACCGTTTCCAGCCTTTTCAGTGCTAAGTTTTCACTGTGCATCTTCAGTAAATCCTGACAGTAGTTTTGCATTGGTGCAAGCCGGCCTTAGGTCTCTTTAACGTGAACAAGGCCTGCTGGTTGGACCTGTTAGCTCTGTAGAGGAGCATGTTTGAGTGAGCTGTTGGTTCGACCTGTGTTCCCTGCAGGAGAGGGGTCAGAGAATGCAAGCTGGGATGAAGAGGCCTCGTGGGACAGATTTACAACTGGGACTTTGTGGTCAAACAGCTAATGGTTTGAGGAATGACTTGAGTATGTCTGAGGGAGAGGAAGAGGAGGGGCTGTGCAGCGAGCAGAGAGAAAGGGCAGAGATTCCCTCTGTCCTGATTTCAAGCTGACACTGGGGCCATGAGGCTGTGTTTTTGTTTATCGTTCCCGCTCCTTCCCTGTCCTCATTTCCATCCGTTCTTCTCCTGCTCTTTGTGCCGCCTTCGCCTTTCCTTGCAAACACACTTGCAAAGAAACAAAGTCCAACAATCCCCCTCCCCATCTAACACACATGGTTCCCATTCCCTTCATACCTCCCTGTGCCATCAGAGCCCAGTTTCCAGGAAAGAGGCTCTTTAATTGAGTTGACTCTTTACTGCTCTTGCAATGTGAGTGAGAGAGAGAGGACACATTTAGACAGGAAGGGGAGGTGCAGAGCGGGAGCTCATGCACAAACTCACACGTTCCTTTACTGTAAGAACTCATTTCCCCCGTCCTAGCTGCTCGCTTTCTTTCTGCACCCTTTCCTTCTCCATCCCATCAATTTTCGCTTTTTTTGGTCACCGTCTGCACATTTTTGCATGCTGGATTAAATACTTGCACATAAATCAAGCACATTCAAAATGCACTATAGCATTGTCTAATTGTCATGCAATACTGCAGCATGTTTGTTTTGTCCATCAGTGTAGATTATTTGATTCAAGATTCATCTGTCTCAGCATGCACACTATTCTGGCATCATTTTTAATTGAATAAATACTAAAGAAATGTTAAATTCAGAAATATATGACCAGATGTATTTAAATATATGTTATAAAATAATGAATTTAAAAATAAAATTGACATATAGGCTATGTTTACAACAATCTGAAGGAAACACAAAAGTGGCGTTTCCGTTATCACCTTTTATTCAGCGTTTAGACGAGCGCTATGGATGGAAAATCCATGACGCAAAAGTGTGTAAAATTCGATGTAATATGCACTCCAGGCGGCTAGGTGGCGATGTGGAGCACTGCCACACAACAACACCAAGTCTGCGCGCCTGCGTACAACCTTCCCTATGTAGCAGACTTTTGTATTTTTACCCTTTAGACGGGAACGCGACGGTCGATCGTTTTTAAGATTTCCACTCTGGAGGGTGGTTTCACTTTTTTTGCGTTTATAAGCCCCAAAAACGCTGTCGCCATGTAAACGAAAGGCACATCCGATAAAATATTTGTACGTGTTTACCGCAAGCGTTCTCGTGTAAACAGGGCCATAGAATATAAAAATATATAGAAAGGGTAAAATATATTTATTGTTTAAATCTTTTTTTTATTTACATCATATTAAAAATAAAAATTTATAAGATTTAAATAAAAATAATTAAATGAATAAAAATAAATTGTTTAATAGTCAAGCTTGAAATAAATATGTATGGCTGACAATAAATAAATGAATGCATAAATAATTGAATAAATAAAGCAAAATACATTTCCAAGGGTGGTATAAGAAATATATGATTTACAGTTATGATTTAGAGATGAACCAACGCATTCTCATCCTTTAGCGTCATATTGACGCTATATGACAAAACGGCGCTATACTACGCATGTGGTACCCTTTATCGTTTATATAACACGCGCTGTGATGGGTAGGTTTAGGTGTGGGGTAGGGTAGGGTAGTCTCATATTATGCTAAAGGATTTATGACGCCTTGAGTTCACGTGTTATATAAACGATAAAGGGTACCATGTGCGTAGCATAACGCCGTTTGTCAGTCAAAGCGTTCTATGTGACGCTAAAAGGATGAGAACGGGCTGGATGAACCCAAGCGTAGACCAGATGATAGGACAAAACAAGGGAAAACAAAACCCATGAGGGGGCAGCTGGCAACTTTGACTGACTTTACCTGACAATAAATAAACTAAAGTAGAAACGGGAAGCGGAATTTTCTCTACAGGACACACACAAGGAATGATACAGGTAAGGCAATGAAACGCCATAGGACAACAAACACAAGCAGATTAAATGGGAGAAACTGACAATGACAGCAGGTGACACAGATGAAACAATGATTAACGAGGAGAACAAGGGGGCGGGGATAAGTGACGAGACGACACAAGCACATGGCCCAAACAAAAGGCCATGTGCTCACACACAAAACATGACCCTGCCTCAAAACAGAAAATCAAGGACACGAGGGCAGATCATGACTAACCTTCGGCTCTCAGCTTCATGTTCAATTGGCAAATTCTGTGAAGAACTACGAAATCTAAAATGATTTATTCTTCAGTTTACGTAATGAAAGTTTATTTGTTTCTAACGGTTTACTTTCCGTTTACATTAGGTTGTAAATCCCAGATTTTCAAAGTGGTCTCAGCCACTTGGACTTGTATACTGTAACTTTAGAAGAGTCTTGGCAAGGAAGAGTAAACCTGAAACCAGTGCAACCTGGAACAATGGAGTTCTCCTTTGATGGATTTCAAAAGTTTAAGGCTTTGGTAAGAAATAAGAGCTCAATAAGTCAGCAAAACATGTACAAACAAGTGAAGATGTGTTAGAAATCTACAAGTCCAGGATTTATTATTCATCACAACCCATTCTCCAAGTTAGGTCACGTGTACTGTATGACCCTGTGTGTAGGTTCATAAAAGATACAGTGACTTCATGCCAGTTGATCTCAAGACAGGAAGCACATATCACCCTAAACAATAGAACATAGACTTTTCATCTCTTCATCAGACATCCTTGATTTCTCCATTGCACTCAGATTACAGCTGGCTGCTATAGCACACGTTTAGCGACCGTACACTTTTACGCAGACTTGGTTTAGCAAGTATTTTTCCTATTCTTTCCCTAAAGACGATTTTACTGACTTTAAATGTACTTAATGTATTTACTGACTTAAGTGGATGATGGAGCTGAAAGGATGTGACAATCATCTAAAAGAGCTCAGTGGTGATGAGGTTTTACAACAAACCAATGTAACTGACAATGCGAGTTTTGGATTGTAGACCTTAACAATAAAAAAAGAAGTTCAAACAAAGCCAAGCTACCAAAATGACATACGCAGCGAAAAGAGAGATAGAGAGAGAAAAACTGCAGAGACGTTCGAAAGATCTAAGCACAGGAAACCAGAGAGATGAGAGAGGTTTCCTGTCTGCTGTGTTGGACAGAGAGAAGGTAACACCTGAAGGTTTGCTACACATTCCTCAAACATAAATAAACCACTCATCAGACCCACACGCAACTACCTGAAGAACTATGTTTTGGCGCAGAGAAAGGTTACATGTAGGCGTATTGTGACTGGAAATCTCACCCATGCGCTGAGAAAAGCTTGTGTGAGAAGGGAGAGAAATGTACAAGAAATAAAGCTTCATTCGGAGCCAGTCAGATATATCTTGGATCCTTGCCCTGCTGTGTTTTCACTTCCGTCTCACCTTCTGACCTGCGGTGATGGACTGTCAGTTTACTGGAACACATGCAGTGCCTTTCCAAGGGCGGCGTAGTTCTTTTCGATTTTGAACTGATATCTGATATGGTGTTTCTCTTCTCTCTTTACAAACACATTCCTATAACAGCGACCACAGCCCACATTTAGAGATTTAAAGAAAACCGGTTTCAACCCTGTTTGAATCCTCATGTTTCCTGAAAATGAGATACCACATCACATCACAACGTGTCTGAGAGCTCCAATAGCTTTGCAGGAACATTCTCATCATTCAAAAATAATTTGTCTATACACGACTCTATACAAACGAACATGTTTTTGTGAAGCTTATTTAAAGGACATGTTCTTCATATTTAGGCCATGTCCACACTAATACGTTTTCATTTAAAAACGTATATTTTCTCTCCGTTTTGGCCTTCCGTCCACACTGAGGCCCTGTTTACACGAGAACGCTCGCAGGTGAAAACGTAAAAATATTTTATCGGATGTGCCTTTCGTTTACACGGCGATGACGTTTTTGAGGCTTGTGTACGCAAAAAGTGAAACCACCCTCCAGAGTGGAAATCTTAAAAACGCTCCACCGTCACGTTTCCCGTGTAAAGGGTAAAAACGCAAAAGTCTGCTTGACAGTGAAGGTTGTACACAGGCAGCGTGGACTTGGTGTTGCTGTAGTATGCACTCCTAGCCACCTGGAGTGCATACTACATTGAATTTCTCAGACATTTGCGTCACCATTTGCACGCGAATTTCCCACACAAAACGCTCGTCTAAACGCAGAATAAAAATGATGACGCAGCGCCACTTTTGCGTTTTCTCTTCAGAATCGTTTCCAGTGTAAACATAGCCTGAGATGCCGTTTTAAGTCAACAAAAAGCGTCTCGGTTTGGAAAACGCTCTCCAAAGTGGATAAATTTGAAAACGCCGTTTTCGCGTTGTAGTGTAGACAGTGAAACCGGAGGTATTTTCAGAAACGATGACGTAAGTTTAGTCAAGTGATCCATGTAGTACCAATAGATATTCCTGTTTATCGGTATTGCGCCTGTTATGTGTTATTAATTTTACACTATTGCTAAAATATGTTACTTTCTATGTTACTTAATGTGCTGGCAGCGCGTGCTTACCGTTTTGATTATCAATCCTGCTAAACACTTTCTTTATTCCACTTCGCTCAAGTTAATATTGAAAAATTCGCCAAGGAACACTTCTATTTTTACCGTTTTGACTTCTTTGCTTGCTATTTTGCTTTTATTCTCGTGCACTGACTCTTTTACTAAGCTGAACAGCCAATCAGAGTTCTCTCTTTCCCCGACGGCCCGAACATGTCGAATTGGACGAAACAAAGCCGACGAGGAGTATTTCAGCCGACGGAACGGAACTGTGCGTATCACACCGAGGAAACTCAGTCGGCCGACGCACAAAAACTGCCCGATGGCCGACCGTCGTCTTGGTGTGTTCCGGGCTTAAGACATGTTTGCGAAGATTGATTTGTTGACAGCATGCGTCTCCCTCAGACTGTAAAGAAAACTCAGCGCACTGATAACGCAGTCAGCAGCGTCTTACATCATCAGCGTCACTGAACGCGACTCGAACAAAAGAACTGGAAAACAATACAATGCCAAATAAAGTTGTAGGTTTTGTTATTTTTGGACCAAAATGTATGTTCGATGCTTCAAAACTTTCTAACTAACCCACTGATGTCACATGAACTACTTTGATGATGTCTTTATTTCCTTTCTGGACAAGGACACTATACCGTACATACATTTTCAATGAGAGGGACAGAAAGCTCTTGGACTAGAATCAAAATATCTTAAACTGTGTTCCAAAGATGAACGGAAGTCTTTACGGGCTTGGGGCAGAAATGAGGGTGAGTCATTAATGTTTAAGCATGTACTTAAATGTCCTAATTGACACTAGGCTTCATAGCTTAATCTAAGCATTGTCTGTGAAACCAGGCCAGAGTTTGTTCAGCTAGGTTCATGCAGGCCAATGCTGTTTTACAGGTATGGTCACTATCAACTTTGCAGAAAAATACTTATATCAACCAGGTTGGATGGACTTGAAGGAGTAAATTAAACATATTTTTTGGCTGAACTATTCCATTGCGCAGAATTGGAAGGGAGATTAACTTCATACACATTGCATTATGTCTGGTTGAATCACCATGAGATTAAGATACTGTTATATTTCGTAAAGTAGTAGAAAATCCAAGAAGAACAAATAGCTTCATTGTGTCTGAAATGATTCAGCCTTGATGTGTTTTGTGATGTTAAGGGTGTTTCAAAAGATTGAGTCATTATTCGTGTAAATATGAATAAGCACTTGTTAACGTCACTTTCTTCTGTCATCGATGTACTTCCAGTTTTCTGCAATTGAAACTAGTTTATATATAATGTAAATTACTTTTTTTTAAACCCCTCTCCCTCTAGCATGATTAGCACACACAATTTTTGGGGTGGAACAGATAATGGCAAACAATTTGGTCTACAAAAACAGACCAGTTTTGATAATTATTAAATGATTTAAATCATTTTAAATGATTGTCTGTCACTATACAATACATATAATAACACTCGTATCTGAGACAGCAAATACAAACATCGATAGGCCAATCCAGATGCAGATGTGTGGATCCCTCATGCAAGCATATTAGAAAAATACAACAAATACAAATAGCTTACTAACAGAATGGGCATGTTGACATTTTAAAATAATATAACAGTTCTGTTTTCAAACGGTCATAAACAACAGATCCTCTGACCTATTAATGGTGGGAGAGTCTTTGTGTAGGTGCTTGGCTCGATATAGAATCAGAATCAATACATGTAGTTCCATTCCCAGATTACTAATGGTGAAAACATAAAGCTCACCTCTCACATACATGCGCAAGCACTTCCACACATACAGGAAAATACCCATCTCTTTTACTCTTAATAGTGAAAATGAAATACAATAAAAGAATCTCTGTGGTACTGAAATGTTTTAAAATTTGATGTGGTCTTCATTATAGAACATATATAACCTCGCACAGAAGGCAGCATCAATTTTATTTTGTCACATTCTGCATTACTGTACACACACGGTCTCTATTTTGATGGCTGAAAAGCAGTTTGTCCATTTAAATAATTTCACCATTCCACAGGAAAGCACATTTCATTATTGATGAGTTACTGCTCTGTTTGCCGTTTCAATTGATTTCTCTGAAAAAATAACAGAGTGGTTTGATGGAAAAGTCACGTGTAGGGAGTCTTTCACGACCATAGAGCCTCATCCAGACTTTTCTATGGAAGCCCTCAGCCTGCTTTAGAGCTGGCCATTGAGAAATACTACAAACTTGATCAGTGTGAATTACAATTTACATGTGAAGGGGCACCATATTTACATACAAATGGTAATTAATCTACATTGGAAAAAAAAATCATAAAGAAAATGGCAAGTAACACGCTGGCTGTGAAATTTTTATATAAAAAAGCTTAAAATAGTATTTGACTTTGTTTCAAATGAACACAAAACAAAACTCAAATCCTAAATGTGGGATTGAACTGCTTAAAAGCATAAGTAACATGTCTCTGAAAAACCGTTAGAACAATGTTAAATATTTTGTTGACTAATGTGAGTCCCAAATGTTTCCAACATTATGTTAAATCCAGAGAAATCCGCTATTTTAACCAGTCTAAAGGCTCATGTCACTGCATCTCCTGTCAATGATGTCATATCCCAATTTCCCTAGTTACTCAAGATTTCCTTGGAAATGCCAAAACGCTTTGATGTTTTTTATTAGACAGGTGAGCAACTGTTCGGATACCTTTATCGACAGAAAACTGTAGGTCAACAACACGGTTAGTCTTACTGTATGTTCGCACCGCCGCGACTTGAGCATCAAAGAAGCTCTCGCCATGTCAAGTGTCACAACATGAAATGTAATAAACAGAAAAAAACAAGCAATACATTGAAGAAACCTTTTATAATGACAGCATTTTTATAACCGTTTTGGTCACATTTGGTCGGGAAAAATAGTTAGCTATTATTATTATTATTTGCAGTCAAATCGGTGTCACAGTGAGCAAATCAAAACTCAAATGGATTGCATTCCCGCTTTAAAGACGGGCGTTCGTTATTATTTCTTATAAAAGTTGCGCTCATGCGGTCCCTAAAAGCTTAAGTTCAAATCATCCAGAGTAGAGGTCAAAAGCCGAAATAGAAAGATATCTGTTCGCCAGCAGGAAAGTTGAACCGTCGCAACTTTGTCATTATGTTAAGCCCCGCCACCGACTCTATACACGATGTGATTGGTCTCGACCAGCTAAAACGTCTATAGAGAGTTGCTAGACCACACTGGCTGCAAAATAATTGTTGCTGCCGCTGGTGCGTCTGGATTTCTAGGCTAATAGCAAACCATCGACGATCCAATGATCCAGTAAGTCAATTCCCATTGGACAAAATCAAGTCCCACCCAAAAAAAATTTGTGTTCGAAAAAGTCACTTTAAGTACGAATTGCCAACTTGCATTGTCTGACTTTTTTCAAAAATGCATTGTTGTCTTCTTAAATGCATTATAGTCTTTTGAAATGCATTATAGTCTTTTGAAATGCATTATAGTCTTCTGAAATGCATTAATGAGTCGTCATGGAATGTCTTTGATGTATCTGTCTAATTATAGAGCATTCAAGCATGACATTTCACACAAACATGAATGGCTTACTTACCAGAAACCAACCTGGGTGTGACCATTGAATTGTAACTATAGTAAAAAAAAATAACACATTTCACAAAAACATGTCAAAGAGAAACCACTCTTTTGTTTAAGAAATCAACATCACCAAATGGACCTAGGAAGTATTCTCTGCAGTTTCCCAATTTCTGTTCCTCTTGTGAGACGCCCTGGAAAAGTGATTGCTTGTGCACCGTCTACAACACTGACGCAAACGGAACAGCCATTATACAATGTATCTTCCTTCCTGAAAATATTCCAAAATACCAAAGCCACAAAAATAGAAAGACTGCAAGACCCTATTATTCTCAATCTTAAGATCAAGAAAAATACCAAAAGGAACAAAGAGAGAAGTTTAGAGAGCAGGAACTGTCATTTTCACTGTTTCTCCCACAAATATGAGTACGAGTTGTAGAGTTTCCCTTATAATTCCACCGCTACAAATCACAAAAGCATTGATGAAGACTGCAGGCTCATCTCATTACTTATTAACAAAGAAACATCACCAGCAGCATCAGGAGGACCGGACACATATGAAGTGTGTACATTTTTATATTAAAATGTTTTCTTTTATTCTCAACTCAATTTGCAGAAACACCTCTAAGTACGTGGATTTACATGGCTGCTGTTTTGAAATCAATGTACACTCTTAGAAAAAAGGGTTATATATGTAGCATAGGGTTCTTTACTCAACTGCAAAGGACCTTATATGCAAAAAAATTATGATAGTGACAAGAAAGAACCCTTTTGACACAAAAGTTCTTTATAGGCTATTATTCATTCATATATTACATTATTCTGCACCATTTTGCAGTTGTTATTAAATTATTGTTTATTAAACTGTTGTAGTAACTTAATATCCCATTTTAATCATGCTGATTTTTGAAGGATAAAAACCGAAATATCACTCCTCGTGTGATATTGATTAATTAAATTTTTTAACCCCCATATATTGAATTTTGTGATCTTTCATGCATTGCATTTTAGGGGTTCCAAATACGTAGCACTTTAGAACCTTTTAAGGTTCTATATAGAACCTTTTCTTCTAAGAGTGACATAATTTCCCAGTAAAATGCAAACAATTTTGCTCTTATGTGTATTGAAAACTTTGCTTGATTTGTTAGAGCATCCAGAGCAGCCTAAAGGCCCCGATACACTTCTCACAAAATTGAAGAGACGAACGTGTTTGACGTCATTTCAAACAAAATCAGGCCAAAAGTTCGTTTGTCAGGAGTTAATTTCGATGATTTGAAACAACTTGCCAAATAAATTTTCCAGACAAGTACAGCCTGGCTGGTAAACACCTTCAACTGCCATTGGTCCATTGGCGATTACATAATGGGTGTGGCTCTGGGGCTCCGCCTTCTTTGATGGAAATCTCTCCGGTTAATTTCCACTTTTCAGTCCATCAAGATTAGACGTGAACACACTGGAGAGCCACTTTATACTGGAAACTGAAGTCGTAACTCTAATTGAAAGAGACACAATGGCACTTTTGTCTTTTTACTGTGTTAATTTTAAGTGTGCAGCACGTATTTCTAAACGATGCTCTCAGCACGTATTTCTGAACGAATGCTCTCAGCAGTGTGGGCGGAGATAGGGATGTTCATTGTTCACTAACAATATACCTCTGGTCACGTATTTCAACATTCTTTTTATGAAAAAATAAATAATAATTACTTCACCAAGATTGGGCGGACGATATGTTTGCCTGACCAATGGCAAAAAGCGATTTTTGCTTTTTCATTTGGTGCCACAAGTGCAGAAATAACAAACTTTAGCATTAAAATGTTTTCCATATGAAATCCTTAAGCTAAAAAAAATGAAAAAGCACTAAAATAAGACTTTTTCAACCTTTCACCTTTTTTTGCGCTGTTTATTTGCTCTCTCTCTCTCTCTCTCTCTCTCTCTCTCTCTCTCTCTCTCTCTCTCTCTCTCTCTCTCTTTTTCTTTGAATGTTTACCATCCTCCTTGTCTTGTCCACACTTGGCTGTTATCTATGTCTCTTTTTTGCTTCACATCCTTCCCCTTGTTTATTCTAACTTCACAATTCACAATAACCAAGACCAAAATAAAATTAGTGCCGTGTGTTCCTGGAAACACTGATCTCTAACTTTACAATTCTTCCTCTGGTACTTCTCCCAGATGTTTTAGAGCTGATTTGACAAACTAACAACTGTTTTTGATCTTTCGCAGTGGGGTGGGAGGTCAGGATGGAGTCAGCTGGGATTTGATTCATCGTGGATGACTTGGTCTGGTAAACGGAGCCTGAGTTTTCCACAGCATGGAAAGCACTGTGTGAACCTCATGGTGATGTGTCATGACAAACAGAATCGCGCAAATCCTGCTATTGTATGTGTTTTTGCAAGCATGTGTGTATTGGCAATGAGAAAAACCTGACTGGTCTAAATTACCAGAAATATGGTGAAATCCAGGCCCAGGGACCCATGAACACTGACTTACACATTCCCTTTTTACTCTCAATAACAATAGACTTTCAGTTTGTTGGACAGGTTGCACAAGTCCAAAGTGAATACCCTAACGTGTGATTTTAATCATGATAGTCAATTAAACTATATTTATTACAAAAACATTTATTAAAATATATTCTTCATATTATAATTACCAATTAAAAATATAATAAATTAATCATCATCAATAATAATAATAATAATAATAATAATAATAATATTACTATTATAAACAAAAACAATAACAGTAAAATTTTTTAACTTTTGATATAGTCAGTTAAAATGTATTTATTAAAAAATATTACTAAAATGTATATTTATTTTATAATAATAATTATAATAAAAAGCAGTAAAATCTAATTGTTTATTACAAATTATTTATAAAAATGTATATGTATAAAATGTAAAAATATATAAATAAATCACCAAATAAAAGTAAATATTATTAATAATAGTAAATTTTATTAAAACTTTATTAAATATAATCTTGCTAAAAAAATGTTAAAATAAAAATATAATAAATCACTAATAATAAGAAGAATAATAATAACAACAATATTGATAAATAATAATTAGTCAATTAAAATGTATTTGTTACAAAAAAACATTTATTAAAATATTATCTTATAAAAATAATCATCTATTTAAAATATAATACATAAATCACCAATAATAATAATTATAATGATGATGATATTGATACAATCAATAAATTTATTACAATTATTATTTTTAATTATTATTATCAATAATAATGGTTAATATCGAATAGTCAATTAAAATTAATTTTTTAAAACATTTATTAAAATGTGTTCTTGTTTATTAATAATAATAATATTAAAATCATTATTTCTTACAAATTATTTAATTAAAACGTGTTTTAAAATACAATCAATAAATAATAATAATAACAATAACAATAGACATAGGTCACTTTGACTTTCCAGTGTCAAAATGCTCTTCCACACGAAGCTCTTCCACACGAGACTCAGTAAACCATTTATTTATGGACTTTGTGCATGAGCAGTGTCATGATGGAGCAGAAAGGGGCCCGATACAGTAAATGTTTGTCTAAAGAGACTGCAGGGCTGCATGTTTGACTTGTGCACCTGTTCAGTAAAGGGTGTAGCTGTAATAGTCACAAATAGTCCCTAACTCATTACCACAGTCACACCGTTTTAATGAACTGTGTAGGACAAACATCTGCATGCAACACCCTAGAAAGCCAGTTGCCTTTCCTCACGCACAAGTTGAGAGAGCTAAACCATGCAAATTAAGCATAGCGATGTCTGCATAAAAATAAAGGCCAAATTCCACAAGGAACAGTGATGACTGTAGCAGGCCTGAAGCACTGCGTTTTCTCTGTGACGCTACGCTGAGGGCAGCCAATAACAGCTGCTCCATTATTTTAAAAACATTGATCTTACAGCAATGAGTCCATTAATCCAGGAACATATGCAAACGCTCCAAAACAACACCAGCTGTTTCTATGGCAATGGCAGGGCCGGGGCAACAAATTAGTCAGTATTTCATGTAGGCTGAGATTTTTAGCACAGTAAAAATGTGCAAGGCAAATTGCTTTGTTACTTTAACGTTTTCTTTCAAAAGCACACATGGCACAATTTCTTCCCGGAAAAGTAGTTGCTGGAAAATACTGGGTTGCAGCATGTTGAGATGTATGTTGCAACGTTTATGAGCCGTTAAGCAGCTCATATCAGATCTTTGAGAAGCAAAACTCTAAATTCCTCTTTAGGTTGTTAGAACTAATAGAGATGATGTCACAAAAACACACAAACAGCCATATAAAGCTTTTCCCAAGCATCTTGATCCAATGATTTCTATTGCTTGTAACTGTGATTATATTCACATAAAGCATTATGAGATGCAAAGGTCTTAGAGATACTGATGCTTTTAATTCAGCAAAAAAAGAAAAGATTTTATCTGCATTAACTTCTGTACAATCTGTACAAAGTTGCATTTTCAATGACGTTTTTCTATAAATGCAATCCACATGTTCAAGATTATCAGATTATTAAGATTGTAGCACCCTCTACACCCTCATGGGCTTTAAAAACATGAGTAGTTCAAACTCAGGAAAGAATATGGTACAACATTTCTTGGATGATTGACCTCGAGTACTTTGACCCAGTTTAGATGGGAGCTGAGGGCTCAGCAACAACAGCAGGAATTAAGAGATGTTAAATAATTAATTGATGTGAAAAATACTGAAAAAAAAAGAGAAGGACTTCAGGAGGGGATTTAATAGCAATGATGTTAACAATGGCAAACTTGAAGGTTTTCTCTGACTTATTCTCACACACATGTGGCCCAGAAGTGTGGACTGCACTGGTGTTTCATCGAGAGACACTGGTTTGTGGAGATCTAAACCACCAGAAAGAAATAAACCTCAGACACTTACTGTAAATGTGGGAAATCTTCAGTAGACCACCCAGTGAGCAACACAGAATTAATGATGAACCTTTGACTGCTGAGTATTACCAGTCAGTATAAAATATGCACACACAGGCAAACAATAGACCCAAAATGGACCAAACCCGTTCGTCATGGGGCACTATCTTCCTTTAGTTAGTTCAGAAAGGATTCTGGATTTATCTCATTTCAGGAACTTCCAGCTCACACCGGGACATGAGACAGATGAGCAAGAGATGTGAGTCACTCTCAGGAACAGATGTGCCCCTCTCACGCCACCCATTTCCAGCATCTGCGCTCGATCCTGTCCTCAGCTCTTTAACTCAAACATCTACAGAGCTTCAGCCCCACTGTGACTTAATGATTAGTGAAAGGCTTATAGTAGACATGTTTGTGTAAACAGGTCAAAACATAAAGTGCATCCACATGTTCAAGATATTTAAATCTGAATACTGGCAACAGAAAAACTGACTGTCAATTGTCCCGTATAGGAAGCTTTTTTCTAAAAGATAAAGCGATGCCAGTTAAAATATACTATGGGGCCAAACGTCTATAAAGTCAAGTCAAGTTAAGATACACTGATAATTGTACATAAAACCTAATGACGACGTTGCTCGAGTCTTCTTTTGTATATAGTATATATATCTTTTCTTATATATTGTATATATTTATTTTCTTGGAAAATAAATAAAAAGCTTTGAGGAAAACATTCATATTTTTCCCACACAATGGACTTCACAACGCATTCTCATCCCAAGGCGTCATATACTGACGCTTTTGACAATGCAAGATACATCCAACGCAAATGGCACCCTTTCGGCCGTGTGTCCCGCCAAAGCCAGACGCTCTGCCCGAAAGACGCTGTGCTTTGGGCGCTGAGAGCGGTTTGGCAGCGCAGCTTATTTCGGTGAGACGTTTCGTTGCTATGATAGAGAATATCCGCAGCACAGTTTACTTGTAACTGATTTCGCAGAAAATTTGTTTCATACTAAAAAAATATTTTTCATCCATTTTGTTCGGTTAGCTCTGCTGGTTGATGTCGTTGTACAGAAAGAATGTTGTGACAGTTGGTCAGTGTGGTTTAGTCCCGCCCTTCCTCTACTGTGATTGGACGGCTGGATAAAAAGTGACAGTGATGAGCGCTGCGTTTTATCCAAAGTTGAACATTTTTCAACTCCCGGCGTCCAGTAAAACCCTTGGTGCTTCAGCGTGAAAAAAACGCTCAGCACCTCATTACGCTCATGGCGTTTAAAAAACGCGGCGCTCCCATTGAAAACAATACAAAACATATGCCAGGCGTGTGGAAAAACGCTTTGGTGGACACATGGCCTTGGCGTCGATATAACACGCTTCGGTTATGGGTAGGTTTAGATCTGGGGTAGTGTTAGGGTTAGACCACTAGGGCTAAGTTCACACTGCAGGGCTTAATGCTCAATTCCGATTTTTTGAAAAATTCGATTTTTTTGCAAGGCCGTTCACATTTCCAATTAAATGCGACCTTTTGTAATCTCCTGTGTGAACGTGAAATGACCCAGAAGTGACCCGCATGCGCAGAAGAGTACTCAACTGTCAACGACGTCACTTGTTGTTTGCGAAGTAGCTAAATGGATGTCTTACAGTGGAGCTCGTTTAGCAATATTACACCGTGTCCTAACTAGCGCAGACGCGATAAAATTCCAGCGAACTGCAAGTGTGTATGTCCACAGTAGACGCGACGCGACTGTGAGACGCCACACGTGTAATCAAAAATCACAACCATTCAGAACAGCGTGAAAGCGCACTGCTGGCCCGCACTCGTATTGGAAATGGATATGGACATAATCAAATCAGAGAAATAACATTATTAAAAATCCAAACATTAACAAAATATACTCACTGACTAATTTTGTTACGAAGTACAGTTGTATGTTTGCATAGAATTCATTTTGAACGCTATATGATTTTCAAAATCTGAGGTAAATTATCCGTTATCTTGTGGCACAGTGACCTATTTTTAATTAAAAATAAATAATGTGTACTCATAACCAGTATAATTTCTTCATTCTGTCAGCCGCGACGTCACAGAAATAGGAACCGTTTCTAAATTAGAAACTTCGCGTGTCGCCGTCGCGTATGGTTCAGACAAAAACTCTTTATTAACAAGGAAAAGATACCTTTTATCGCGTGTCGTGCGGCGTCGCGTGTAGTTAGAACACGGTGTTGAGTTATTTTCACAACAGAGCCAGCACACTCACAATCTTCTCGTTTTAAGAAGAAAATTAAACAGAGAAGCGTGTGGGTGCGGAGTCGCAGCTAGGAGTGGTGGGATACTGATGTGAGTGGCTTAAATGATACAGAATTCATCAGTAACTTCCAAATGACCAGATTCCACCTTCGATTATGTTTGTGAGCGCCTCCGATCAACTCTGTAACGGGAAGAGACACGTCTCCGGCGGCCCATAACAGTGCAGAAACGCGTTGGAGTTGGAGTGTATCGACGAGCTACAGGTGCGTGCAATGACGTGCGTGTCGGATATATGTGACCTGGCCGTTCAGATTGCAAGTCGCATTTCAAAAGATCGGATACATATCGGATTTGGACTCACATACCCAAGTGGCCTGGGTCGCATTTGAAAAGATTGGATCTGTGTCGTTCAGACTGTCATGAAAAATTAGATACAGGTCGCATATGGGCAAAAAAATCGGAATTAGGTCGTTTCAGCCTGCAGTGTGAACGTAGTCTGAGGAGGCGCCTTCAGGCCCATATATATCTGTGTCTCATATTGACGCTAAAAGGTGCCTTGTGCGTTGGATGTATACGCATTGTCAAATGCGTCAGTATGACGCCTTGGAATGAGAACGGGCTGAACTTCAACGTTAACCAAATAGTTGAAGTCCAAATCAATGCAGTTTCAAAGGGCTCTGCACCAATCCCAGCTGATGAATAGGGTCTTATCTGGTGAAACGATTGGACATTTTCTTAAAAAAAATAAAATAATAATTTTACATACTTTTTAACCACAATTGTTCGTCTTACTGGTCTGCGACGCGCAGGGATTATGTCATCACATTGGAAACGTCACCTAAGTTTGTGTAATGCGGTTAAGAGAAGGCAGGGCGAGAAATTCCATCTCGTTTTCTCCGTTTTCTCCTCCAACTTCAAAATCGTCTGACATCTTTGTTTTCTTAAATTGAAAGATTTGGCGTACATGTCTATTAGTACATTTCTTGCGGACCAGCGTGATGCTTACTGCCGGTTGGCCTACAAAGTGACGTCATACCTACACCACTCTATGACGCAAGAGTCGATGGGTCGGGCCAAGGCATTTTGTGACATCACGAAAGGTGAGAATCTGCAAACGGCTTGTTCTGAGACACTGCTTATCATTTATGGGGAGTAGTGGGTGGATTTTAGCCATTATAGGATAGTGTACACTCACTGCCGACACACATTTATGTTCAAACACCATGTAAAAGTGAATTTTGCATAATAGATCCCCTTTAAATTATGTTTTATTAACAAAGTTAGGGAGGAGCACGTTCAGATTAGCACAGGTGGAGAGCATTGACAGTTTTGTGCGCATCCCTCCACCACCCCTTCTCCACTCTTCTAGTCCTAACCATAGAGTGCCGAAGTTCCAACGTCACTTTGTAGGCCAAAATGCGGAAGTGAGTTAGCATTTTAGCACTTTTAGGTTCCCTTCCCTGAAGTCTATGGGTTTTGCTGCTAAATCGATCTGTGGTTTAATGAGGTCTGTGGTTAACAAAGCCTCTAAATATTTTTCACGTTTTAATCTACGACATAAAACACACCAGTTATAAGCTTACTTGTGTTTTTTTAAACTTTATGTGTATGCTTGTGGTTTTTTTTTACTTCATATAGGCTTCAAAATGTATACATTTTGGTTTAACTTGTAAAGATTATCTTGATCGACAAAACGTGTAAGGGTCACAACTCTTGGTTGAACACAGATCTTATTTTTTTGCGATTTTTCAAAAGTCTATGGGGAAAATCATAGCTTTTCGATCAGAGGGAACCCATGCAAAACCCATGCAAAAGAAAAAGATACTGTTCGGATCATTCTCATGCTGAAAACATGATCATCAGGTTTTACACAAACCTGCAGTTCATGAAGCTCAAGTGATGTTGTCATGAAAGACAAAAAGGGACAAACCAAATTCCAAGACATTCTGAATTTGTCCTCTCCGGACGGTTAATTCACACATTCTCCAGTCTAAAATTCCTCATGCATTGTTCCTATGGTAATTTGTATTACTGGCCATCAGTCATGTGTGGTGATTGCTTCATCTGCAATCTGTTGAAAAGTCAGAGGGTCAAGGCTTCCCTCAGGACTGGCTCATTGCTGTTCGGAATAAGCTCCATGTTTACTCAAGGGGTGAAGGGTTGGTTCAGCTGGTAAAATATGCTTTGTTTTTAAATCACTTGGCAGCTAAATCCTAGGAAAGCATTTATAAAACACTCACCCACCCTATTTTCCGTCAATATGCCTCAAAAGCAGATAACAGTAACTTAATCTCACAATTACTGACATTGACTAATAAAAATAAGTTGCAGTGACTAAGCTCTATGCATTTCCTGTTGAAAGTTTGGAAATACATTTGTCAATGTTTTTTAAAGGAAATCAAGCGTGTTGAATGTCACATTTCTTGTCGATGAAGATTGTATCAAATTTAAACGACAACAGATTGTAGTTCCTGCTCTTGAAAATGTAGGTTCTTATGCTGCATTCACACCATTTCATTATTATATTCTTGAAACATGTGACGTTATATTTTGAGCATGCATTTCCAACGCATTCTCACCCCAAGGCATCACCTTTGACCATGCTTCAATATTTGACGCTTTAGGTGCCCTGCGGCGATCCTACGGCATCATCTAACTGACGATAAAGGAAAGCGTCAGTTAGATGAACGCGGTTAGGGTTTAGGTCTGGGGTAGGGTAGGGTTACACGCAATCCTAGGCGTCATCTAATTGACGCTAAAGCGTCTGATATTAAAGCATGGTCAAATGCTTCCCAGTCACCACTATCAATGCCTAAATGAATCAGGTCAGGTGGTACAGTGGTCATGTGGTACAAGTCAGGAGCTCTCAAACAATTCCTATCTTACAAGCTGCAATTACAAGTTCTACAAGGACATGAACACTTTTTTTACAATTAAAGGGTTTTTAGTGGGAAGATAAAGCCCTTCCCATATCTTTTGTTGGTTATGTCAAAGGTTGCGCGTCCAATCAAACTCTACAGTATTTTGGTGCAAATTCATCTGTCACTCTGTAGACAGATGTCAAGATGGACAGGTGACTATGTTTACACTCCCTCATCTTGAAAAACCACAAACACTCTCTCTAAACAATGTAATGGAAAACTAACCCCTGACTAAATGAAATACGTATTCACTTTCTGTGAGAATAAACATGGTTTGTGTTGACCAAATGTGTTTTATACTGGATGCCAAGAACACAAAACCAATGAAATTCAAGAGACTTCTATTCAGTCCATGTCTCATTAATCAGTTTTACTTACTGATTGGCCTATGCAATTACTGGTTTTAATAAATTTCCAGTTTGGTTTTCCAAAATACTCAGAGAATCAAGTGTCTTTATAGGACTTCAAAAGGTTCTCCATAATAGGATAGAGTCTGTAAAACCCTTTTTGAATTTCCCTTGATTATGACTTTATACACTTCAGGCCACAAATTAAACCAGACCAGTAATAGAAGTACTGTAAGTAGCAACTTTTAGTTTTTAGTTATTAAATTATTTATCTATTTAACTATTATTTAACTATTTTAGTTTTTAAATTAAAATACTTTTAACAGAGATATTTTTAAAGAACTGTTTATCTGTGGTATTTTATGGCTGCTGTTTGATGGCTGGCGGATTTTGGGTGTGAGTTTTCTCTGTGTTACGTGGTTATATCAGGTTATATCATGTGTGTGTGTGTGAGTGGAAGTTACCACACACGGGAGATATGTTGGGAGATGTCCAAACAAGTTTAGCTCATTGAAGAAATTATTTTCCTGTCAGTGAAATGACGCATATTCCCCATTAGTAAGACCTCCTTCCTCCAACCACAAAATGTGCCTGACACAAGACTGTTCAGATACAGATCATCAATTCATCATCGCAAAGAGGAACCTCTCTCAGTCCTTCAGATATCTCTCTTAAGTCTCGTTAATGGAAGTATAACTTTTTAAAGCATTTACCAATTTTTGGTTTCAGATGGTCAAACCAGCCATTGAGCTGATAAACACAAGCCATACATAGTGAAACAAAGCTCAAAGAGCAAATAAAAATGTTGCCATCATTCATTACAAAATGTGACTTGTTGAGTGGATGAATTATGCTTTTATGCAACCGATGATACTAGACCAAGCCAGTGTTGAATCAATAACTTAAATGTCTTCTCTTTTCATGCGCTTTCAAAACAATCAAAAGGACATACCAACATATTGGCACATAAAAGGTTCAGCATGTTGCACTGTAGAGCAGAAGTGCTTCAATGTATAAAAGAGTCTCTTTTTATTGCCTGATGACTAACAGTGGAATCTGGGCTTGAGCTCATGTGTGAGGAATGGCAATATTTCCCACTTCCCTCGTGTTTACTATGACGCATTTTTGATAGCTAGTGTTTATTAGGTTGTTTTTCGGACTTAAACAAAGATGTTCATAGTTTGAAACAGAGGTGATCAATATAAATAAAATCACCATTGCTCTCACATTGACTGAGGTGTGTGAAGAATGTTAGACAGAAAGCCTCCATCCTAGATCATGCCAAACAACTGAATCATGACTCATTACTTTTTTTATGGTCTGTGGGTAGTACTGATATCTGCTTGAATGTATTAATAATACAAAATGATTAATAAAATATACATAAAATAGTATGTGCATGAATTAAAAAAGGAATATGTGGACTACTATTACTAATAATCTCACAACCGTTTTGACTTGCAAAATGGCTTATTTATAGTTGCCTCTGCGTTTTCAACTAAAAGAAGAGATTTAAACATGGACAAAAATGACAATCATCACCTTTAAATGGGTCACTGTGACATTTCCAGTAAGGGAGCTTTTGCACACAAATGACAGCTCTTCACATCCTCTCGCTATTGATGATTCCTAGATTGCACGCATTGTTGTTGCAAATAGCTTTTGGCATTAACAGGCAAAGAATAACAAATTAGAAATCTGCTTCTCAATGTGTTTTTGTCTGCCCTTAAACCTTCTGAACTAGATTATAAATCTATTTTTAAAAAATGATGTAGACATATTCCGTTGTTCTATTTCTCTCAAATTCAGAAAAGACAACAGATGCTAGCAGCAAAGAAATGTGCTATTGACGTGCAGAATATGTGAAAACAACAACAAACACCACGTATACACATGTCAAACCACCACAAGCATGAATATCATAATCGTGTGAGTGCTGTCAAAACAAAGGGCCCTCAGCAGTTCCAGTAACCCCTCTTTGTGGGCCCGATCTGAGGTAATTCCATTATGGCCTGATAAAACCAGGGGCATTCCCAGGAACCAGAGGCTTTTCAGCCACATTCCTCCTCTAAGCATCTGAGTCTGACTGACTGCCTCTTCCCTGCAACACGCTTCAGATGAGAAGAGAGCTCTCCAAAACAACAAGTTCTTTCAGATGTCCTGTAATTCCAACACAGTCTCATGAAGATGCGTATCTATACCACGAGTGTCATTTCTTGTGGCATTTATACGCCAAAAATGGTTTTTGCGTGTATATGGTACGCACTGAAAAACCCTGGGTTAGGTTTGGGGGGGGGGGGAGTTTGTGCATATTATACGCCAGTGTGTATCATATGTACGCGAAAATCGCATGCCATATACACGCAAAAACTGTTTTGGCGTATGAATGCCACGAGAAAATACATTCATGCCATAGATACTAACTTTCATGATCGTAATTCTTGTAAAAGAGCATCAGATATTGTATGTCGTTTTGAATGTTGCCTATTGTTCGCAACATGAATGATGAGTTATTTGACTGGATAGTGTCCAGTTGCATGAGCATCCATGCATGAGCATTTTGTTACTGTTTTGTATGAAATATTGAAGTTTATGAATAAGTGTTTTTACACACCAGTAAGAGTGGCGCTACGCATTGTTCTAAAATCAGGTTTTATTCTGGGTTGTTAAAGGGATAGTTCACTTTGAAATTAATTTTTGATATGTTTTAGCTTACCTCAAGGTCATCCAAGATGTAGGTGTCTTTGTTTCCACAGTATTTTCAATTTTGATATGTTTTAGGTAAAACGGTTCTTGTCTGCCAGTCATATAATGGAGGTATATGGGGTCCACCTCAAAGAGCATGCACAGAGAAGTCCAAATTAAACATGATTTAATGACTCGTAAATGTAAGAACACACTGATGGCCTAAGACATGAAACAAGCGGTTTGTGTGAGAAAGCGAACAGCATTTATACCGTGTTTACCTCTTGTAATCACAGTCACGTCCAAGTACTCTGAGGGCAAGGGCGCTTCAATCTGCACAAGCATGCCGGAAAGCCCCGGAAGTGAATCTACTCGTGCGTGTACGTCACTCCATTGTTTACACAGAGATTTCAGAAGTGTAATCCTTCACTGTGAATATCTTAAACATATTTAGATATACAGGAAATTACAATGGAAGACGAATTTCGAATTTATCAACAGACAACGTTGATTTTTTCGCAACTGCGCAGGAGATCACTTCCGGCATGTTTGTGCAGATTGAAGCGCCCATGCCTTCAGATCACTTGGACGTGGCTTTTGGTTGCAAGAGGTAAAAGCGATATAAATACTGTTCATTTTCTCACACAAACCGCTCGTTTCGTGTCTTAGGCCATCAATGTGTACTTACATTTATGAGTCATTAAATCATGATTAATTTGGACTTCTCTGTGCATGCTCTTTGAGGTGAACCCAGGTAGACCCATAAACTTCCATTATATGACTGACAGACAAGAACGGTTTGACCTAAAAATATCAAAATTGAAAATACTGTGGAAACAAAGACATCTTGGATGCCCTTGAGGTAAGCTAAAACATATCAAAAATTAATTTCAAAGTGAACTATCCCTTTAAATTAGCGTTCAACGAACACATTTTTGTTGCACATTAAAGTGCATGTATGAAATAAAGAAACAGTATGTGCTTTCTGCCGTCTCGGCCTCCATGAACTCGCGGGTCACAAAACGACCCCAAAACTCTATAGGGATCTCCCAGTCACGATAAGAAAAAAAAATTGTCTATAGAAAGCTTGAAATGTGAACAGATATTCGCTGATTATTTAATTCATATGAAACCACATTTCTGCTTTTTAAACAAATCACACCCTACAGTATATAGTATATGTGTGTGTAAAATCTCAAAGGAGAATACTAGCATTTTTAGCATTTGTGAGGACTTGTATGAGCTCTTTGCAAAAGCAAAATGTAAAAGGAACTGGAAGTCTATACTTCCTGGAATGCATTGAGTTACATTTTTATTTTCAATTATTTAAACATGATTTAAGACATAAGGTAGCCTAAGTATAGCATTATATGAACTCACAGTCTACCTTATAGTATCATGGTTTCAGAAATAATAAAACCTGCATGTAAATCATTCAACTTGAATTTGTCATTTAAATGTCACTCAGCAGACAACCGTTTTAAGCAAACCAGTCAAAATGTGGCCTGAGGCTATTAACTCCCAGAAGCCGCTGCCTCATTTGATTCCAAAAGTTGTCTGACTTGTTTTTAATATCTGTTTTGGTCACAGATTCTTCTTGATCTATCATCCATTAGACACAGTTGCCCTAAAATGAACAGAACTGGATTAGACTTACATTTTAGCTGGCTCTTCAGGAATCCCTAGGCCTTGAAACTCTATGATAATAACAACTGGCTACACAGGAATTTAAGTGTTCGAAGAATTTAGCTGTACTTGTACACATGCCAGACTATCACCTGTGACTTATCATAATGTCTGTTTCTCAATTCTAGGAATGCAAACAACAGACTTGTTCTCGTGGAGACCAGTCTTGCCAGGCTAACTTGAAAGAACAAACTCTAAAAGACTCGAGGACAAAGAAACACATCTTTGTGAGTATGTGCTGTGATTTTGTTGTGATTGTTCATATTAGTCGATCGGGACAGCACCATCCAAAGCACAATGACTAAAACATAACATCACAGGTGACATAACCTTTTACTTTTTTATTTTACGTGAGTATTTGTGTGAGAATGTATAATTAATTGTATGTTTTTCAACATTAAGGTTCTTCTAAATATGCCAATTACAGGCTTTCTCCGGGCATTTATAACTTTGTTAAAATTATAACAAACAAATTGGCAACTGTTTACGAGCCGTCACATATTTGCGCAGGCTTACAGCGGGAATCTCTTGAAGTTATGTCGTCTGCCCACAATAACTTTTGGGATTTTTAAAGGAGCATTTCACCTATATCTTTATTGAAAGTGGATCATATATATGTAGTCCAAATGTAAAAGAATTTTTGAATTTGGTGCCCTCTTGACCGAGAAAGGACAGAAAATAACTGAGGGGCGCATTTGTATGTAAGACAACAACTTCCACAATGCACAGCTCTGTAAGCCACACCCACTAATCCGGAACAGCAAAAACAGAGAAATCACTCTTCCATCTACAAGGCTAACATTAGCTGTCACTGGAGTTTGAAATTCACTTCACATAAAAAAAAATTTTAATTGGCTATCAGGACGATTGAAGGCACGGGACGTAAGACCATGACAGGCAGCCGCCTCCGGTTCCTCCATCAGCCTCAACTGCTCTTCACTATACTGTGGCTCGTAAAGATAGCCACGAACATTGGGATCGAGCAGCAGAATTTCAAAATCCTCTTATTCCATATCATGTTTAGTTTCTCCTGTCATTATCATACTTCCTATCTCCACAGCCCTTGTTAGCTTAGCTTTCAAACAAGATGGCTGTTATTGACAGCCAGTTCATACTTAAAAAGTTCACGTTCATTTGTTAAATTCTCTTTTAAGATAGGCCACTATCTTACTCAATAGAACCTCTTTACCATCCATTACTGCAAATCACTGCCACTCCAAAACTAATCAAAATTATTGTACCAATAAACAAGAGACAATTATTATAACCAGAGAAAATAATGTCTGAGATATAGAATATATTTAGGCCTACCCTTAAATAATGTGTAATCATGATATGTAGAAATTGAAAATATAAGGTGCAATCAAGGTATAGGCTACTGTATGTTCAGTGAAACTTTTATTTAGCCAGCATAAACCAAATTACCCAAGACTTTAAAAAGGTATATTCAGGTTCATGGGGAAAGAAAGTCTACTGACAAAAATCCAGCATATTTCTAAACGCCAGTAACTATGTAAACCAGACCAAAGTAATCATGTACTGTAATGTCAAATTTGCTTGGGCATTCATTTATAATAAAAAAATCTTCCTGATTATATTTGTCTAAGAGGAAAATGAACAGCTACCAGCTGAACAACTTAACTTACTACATACAGTAGGCACTCTGATTCCATGTATGGGACATTTATTATTCATATGACACACAAACACAAGTAGATAAGACCTGTTTAGTTCAGAAGGATCACTCGTTATGGAAAAGCGCAGATCATAAGTGATGATACGAGCAGCGCGCGCCAGGATGTGCCTCAGCGCGCGCCAAGTATGCACACTACTGCGACTCCCCTGCCTTCACGTTACCCCTATCCGGTACTATGAATACTTCGACCTCGTACTAACATCCCCAGTGATAATAAACAAAGTCTCCACAATACTGTCACGGGGTGGATTGGATGACTCAAAACGGGGTTGGAGATAATAACTGACTTTTCGAATGAGTGTGAACGTGAACTGAGCGTGCTGCTCGTTCATTCCTGACAGAGTGAGCACCGCTCTTGTTCGCGTTCATTGTATGAAAAGTGATTCGATTCAGTTCAGCGAAATATGAACGGGTTCAGTAGAACGTCGATTCATTGAACGCGTTCATGCACAACACTGGTTATTGATTCAGTTTCTGCAAGTAAAGTCACGCACCCACTGATCTGTAATAGGCCTTATGGGCCTGAGTGGGTCCCAGACCCTTGAAATAATAATCTGAGCTAATGTTTGTAGTCTTTTCTACACTTCTTTAATGAAATGTGAGCTTCCTGCTTATTATGCACGCAATGACGAATTTTCCACGTCATGAGCCGCAAGCAAAACACTGACGTATCCTTATTTCTCTCCATCTCAGGGGAAAATAAGGGGAATAAACTTCATGATCATTCAAACATATGACTGGGTTTCTTAAAGATACAAAGCTTTAATGCAAATAGGTGAAGTGTTCCCTCTTCGCGGTTTCCTGACTCTCTCAAGTCTGCACTTGATTAATACCTCAGATATCAAGACACATCCTGGTACTTTCAGTGCGTTCTCTGTACTTGCGTTCTTGAGTATTGGAACTGGAGCTTTGGGGTCGTGATGATGATATCACTCCCAGAGGACACAAGAGATCCATTAAAAACGCATATTGAGAAACAGCCAATATCTTTGAAACACGGACTAGGGTCTGTTATATATCATGCTTAACATGTCTGTGACAATAGTAAACATGGTGTCACAACATTAGCCAACACAGAATATTTTAGGATTCCTGGAATAAAATCAGATCACCACAAGAAACCCAGACCATGTCAGAGAGAGAGAAACAAGGGAGGCATAGAATGTGAGTATGTGTTAAAGAAGCCACTCAAGCATGGTGTTTGCTGGTTGCGAATGCAGTTCCATCTGAGCAGAGTATGGCGGAAGAATCGTAAACGGCTGAGCCAAAACCCAGACTTCCATGTTTGTAAAGTGATACCTCATCATCACAAAACCACGAGCCTATGGCCTGTCAATACTTATCAGCAGGATACACTGAGAGGCGACAGAAACATGCCCTTTGTAACTCCCCCTTTTCTGCATTTTGATTTTATACTCCACTTAAATTTGCCAGTTACTTCAGTTTCCAATGTTCAAAACGAAAGCACAACTCTGTTTAATTTAATTGTAATAGCATGGGAAAACTAAAACTATTTCTCTGAGAAGCAATTCAGCACTGAGTCAGATTCAGTGAGCGCGGTTGGCATAATGACAGTCTTTACAGGCTGAACAATGAGACAAACTTGTGACCTCTTCTATTCTATGGCTATGATTATGCTGCAGGGATTGTGCTTCGGAAAGTTGCATTTTTTTTGTTTGTGAAGCGTTTTTGATTCCTAGCATGCAGGCTACTTGCGGTTATGGACAAATTGTGCAACTAGTCTTTTGAGGTTTACTTAAAGAACTGGAACACTATTTGAATGCAAACACCCCATACATCACTTCTCTTCCTCATCACATAACGATAACTATAATCCTGCAGATGCCCACCAGACCTACGAAAATGCACCCCATTTTATGCACAAATAATCTCCAGTGCATACACAGAATGTGCCCTGAATACTCATGGAAAGGCTTTTCGGCATGTGCTGCCATAAATGCACCTGGCAAATCTACCTCACGAAATGTCACATCGACACTGTCTCGACCAATGAGCAGACTGCTCAAGCAGAGCATGAAAAATAAATGAGGGTAGTGAGCCCCCTGCGCTCCACGCTTTATGGTGCTTCCACTCAGGGAAACCATGTGACTTTCCAGAGAGGGGGAGAGGGAGAAAAGGAGGAAGGGAGAAAGAGAGATAGCAATGTGGGAGGGTTAGAGAGGAATAGGGTCAGGGATATTTGAAGATGGATTTCTTGGCAAAGAATGAGGAAAAGTATAAAGGAGAGTACACTAAATACGTGAGTACAGAGAGAGTACCTCTGAATGAGGAGCGAAAAGAGATACTGCATGATTAGATGTCACATTGATTGAAAAATTAAGCTGTGTTTACGGCGTGTATATATATATATATGTATATATGGCCACCACATAATGTGGGTGCACTGCACTGTGTTAAATAATTTTATTTATATATTTATTTATGTATATATATATATATATATATATATATATATATATATATATATATACATAAATAAATACACACACATGCTTGTATATATTTAAGAAATATTTTCATGTATATACTGTATATAGATTTATATATAATTTATATTATAGCCTATCTAAATATAAATATTTATATAAATATATATTTTTTAAATATACATGCATGTGCGTGTATTTTATATATATATATATATATATATATATATATATATATATATATATATATACACAAACTAATTATACACATGCACCCACATATATTATGTAAACACAAACTTTTATTTTAGATGCGATTAATCGCGATTAATTGTTTGACAGCCTTAATATATGTATAAAAGGGCTTCATCAAAGGGATAGTCAAACATCTTTCATAATTTACAAATTTTTCCAGGGTAAAGAAAAATTACCATCAACACATGAAAGTTGGTAGTGGTCCTAGGACCCCAAACCCAAAATAAAAAACTAAATAAAACCCTACAGCTAAAATAACACATCTTGCATTAAGTTGTTGTGCAATGTAAAAGTGATCTGTGCTATTGAATTTCAGTACAGATATCAGCTGATTCTGCATGCATAAAATCAGCTGTAATGAACATAATACTCCAATATTATTTGGACCAGAAACACTTGGTTACTTTACTATATTTTAATATTCATAAAAATTGTTGCCTCCTGTACCAGCTGAACTAACTCACCTAATTTGCACTTGTGCACCTGCTTTTCATTTCATTTGTTTGGATTTTGCAAGTTTGAGGTTTTGCATCATGGAAGGCATTGTGAAAAGAATTTGGTCAGGCAGATTCAAGGATTCGTACACAGAAGTGTGCTCTATCCACTTTCCGAATTTATGAGAAAGAGTCTGATTATTATGAATGTAAAGAACCAAAAAAGCAATATATTGCTGAAATGTTGACAAAGAGGAAGTATAGAGCTATGTTTTTTTCACTTTATGGAAGCTATTTTGAAGGATAAACAAAGAACATAAAACTGGAAAATCTATGTGGCTCACTTAGCAGATTGTAGTTTGCAAACTTTATAAGGTAATAAAGACGCGAAGTCAGAGTAACTTTTGACTATTTTACTGGATTGTCGATGTTTATGTAATCCATCCATACATAAAGCCTGTTTTAGCAGTGCTGCTCGGACTCTAGAGAGTTACAAAGGCGCCAAGCACTAGTATTGCCGGCCCCAAGTTTCAGACCAGCTCTGGGGAAGTACATTTAACTCCGCAGTTCAGCCTTGAGAAAACATGCTTACGAAAACTTCACATATTCCATCACATTGTCCCTTCAGGTTAGAGTTGGCCAGCAAACTTGGTGAAATTTTGCACACACTGTCCTTTTTTTTGACAGGAATCAAACACTAAGTCACCCACACAGATCATTCGCAAGCAGTTTCCTTTGGACCTTAAATTATTACAGTCCTTACTGGGAATATGAAGAAGCTTTACACCACAGTCTCTGGTCTGTTGCAAAAAATTGTGCTCATGTGCAATAAACATTCATTAGCCAAGAAGTCACATGACTGGAGGCGGGCCTTAGTCGTAATGTATTGACAGAATGTCCTAACCGTAAATGAGTGAGCAAAACAAAGGCATTTTCGAGAATTACCAAAATTCTTGAGATTTGACTTCCTCTACGGAACTGAAGACAAAGGTACCTCAAGCTTCAGGATGTCCCTGATGGGCGTTAGGTCATAAAGTTGATCCTGGGTGGTTTATTGGAAAGTTGGTATTGGCCTACAGTACACCATTCTAGACTAATGCAGGTGTTGTGTTTTTATGAATGCAAACTTGCAAGAACACAATGGATCCATTCAATACTTAAAACTACAAAAACAGCAATTAGATTTAGGATTTATTTGGATTCATAATAGGATCTTTAAGCAGGAAATGTCAAGACTTAATAATCATAAACGCCTATTGAAAAAAATGCCCATTCTGATCAATAAAATAACCTCCTTTTTACTTAAAGTTAATAATTACTCACCAAGTCAGCATTTATCTGATATAAAATACAGTCAAATAGAAATTGTATTACAAATTAAAGTAACTGTTTTCTTTTATTATATATTTTCAAATGTAATTTATTCCAGTCTTTAGTGTCACATGATCCTTGAGAAATCATTCTAATATGCTGAAGTTTACCAAGATAAGAAACCAAGACACAAATTTGCTGCTTAAGAAACAATTATTATTATTATTAGTTTTTAAAACTGTTGTGCTGCTTAAAGGAGTAGTTCACTTTTAAAAAAACAAACTTTTGGTTATAATTTATTCAACCCCATGTCCTCCAAGATGTCCACATCTTTCTTCAGTCGAAAAGAAATGATGATTTTTGCTGAAAACATTCCAGGATTTTCTCCATATAATGGACTTCAATGGGAACCAAATGGTTCAAGGTCTAAATGAGAGTTTTCACCAGACGACGAATTAGGGTCTTATCTAGGACCCTTCAAATCATGACTTCGAAAAAAGATTTGTTCATTTTGATCAACGAGTTTGAACAGGAGAGTCACGAACGCTCATCACAGAACAGAGCAAGGCGAGCATTTGTGCTTATAAAACTTCAGCTTTTTATTTATTTTTTAAATGACCAATCGTTTCGCTAGATAAGACCCTTATTCATCGTCTGGTGTCGTTTTAAAGCCCTTTGAACAGTTTGCAGTTTGCACTGAAACCGTCTTTTGGACCTTGAACCGTTTGGTTCCCATTGAAGTCCATTATATGGAGAAAATCCTGGAAAGCTTTCATCAAAAACCTTAGTTTCTTTTCGATTGAAGACATAAAGACGTGGGCATCTTGGATGACATGGGGGTGAGTATATTATCAGCAAAAGTTTTTTAAAAGTGAAGTTTAATGTTTTAGTGAAAAATGCTTACAGGATTACTGCTATTTTCATTCTAGACTCTTTGATTAATATAAAGTTCAAAAGAACATAATTTATTTGACATAGAAATCTATATAAATGTCCTTGCTGTCACGTTTGATCAATTTAATGCGTCCTTGCAAAATGAAAAGTTTCGATTTCTTTAGGAAAAAAAAATCCACGGTTTATTATATTATGTAGCCTATATTACATAACATTTTACTTTTATATGGTGAAGTTTAACAAGAAGGCCTGACCTCTGACCACACGCATCATTATGCAACATCTTATGACTCCAGATCAAAACAGACATCTGTCCACATGGCAATTCCGAAGATAAGAGTGAACTTTATTGGACGTGCACGTTGCAAACATTGTTCTGGTGCCAAGCCAAGAGGGTAACACCTCATTTACCGCATTCTCTTTTTGATTGAGGTCATTACTAAAAGTGTGTTGACTTAAGGAGACAGATTGCACCCTTGAAAGAGAAAGTGGAAGAACACCACCCACCGTCCACAAACAACAGCAGCTCATTTGTGATATACACATTTGTATGGTCTATTTTCAGCCCCAGGGTTTATGGTTATTGGAAAGGCGTTGCCCTCTCTCTCCTTTCCGAGAAGGAGTCAATATTTCTCTGTCTCTGCCTCCATTCACAGCTAATCCAATTTAATGTCAGAAAAACGGCCCAGCTGAGAGCGGAATGGCATATTTCCTAAGACATATAGGGCAGCGCGCACACACACATACACACACACATGCCTCCTCAGCTGAGAGCAAATACAGGGCGACAGCCAATTCTTCTTGAATGTGGCTTCGATTGTCTGTGGCTGCAGTTTTGTCATCCTGAGTTTCTCAGCAGCTGCGGGAGCATTTGTGACAGTCGCATCACGTCGACGTTTTATGTAGATGAAACCGAGGAATCTCGGAGGAAAAGGAAAAACTTGTGTCCAGCGGTAATGCCGGGCTTGCTTCATCGCGAAAGGTACCACACCAGATCAAATGACGCTTTCACTCTTTATCTCTCTTTCTCAGCCTGTACAAACAAACACACACACACAACTCGCCGTTCCAGTAAAAATACAAAGCGTGGCATTTCCCTTCTAATTGTTCTGCCAATAAAAGCTAGATTAACAATAATGGATTAAAGCATGACTTAAAATTACAGTCACCTGTACTCATGAGACGCTCAATGCCATTTCAACAAAACAGCCTGTGACATGTGATCCGTCCAGCTTTTACTGGAATACCTGCTGCAGGATTCCACACGGTACCAGGAAGGAAGTGAAGATGTTTGAAAAATACACAAACATCATAAAAGAACCATTTGTAAGAACAGAGAAGATTAATTATGCATTATGGTGCATTTACTGGTAGTGAGATTATATAATGTGAATACGAGTGCAGTAAAGTGATACGCTTAAGCATAATCATCTATCATTATGTATATTATACTCATGGAATCGTTTAAGCCTGAACTAGTATGGGCTAGACATCATTTGAATCATTTAAAACATTTAACAAGAGATCAGAATGTGTTCTACTTTACCTGTATTCACCTCAATAAAAATACATAGGCCTACACTATAAAAATGTAATGTAATTTTAAATGCTGTGGTAAAAACCTGCTAAATGGGTTAACAGTAAGTTTACTAACTCTATAAAGTGAAAAACTGAAACAGATCTAATGGGACAGTTTCACAGAAATTACTGTTCAATGTTCTATTATTGGAAGAGAAAAATAAAAAATCATGTTATTTATTTCATTTCAATAACTAGGTTTCTTATAATTACATTAGGCCTCAATGCTACATCTTATTGGTAAATGAATGTTTATTGCATTGTTTTAGTGTCAAGTGTTAGCCTACCATGATGGTGTTTTGTATTTGTGTGTCTGATCCCATGCTTGTCTATATATATATATATATATATATAATATATATATATATATGTATGTATATACGAATATTAACATTATTCCAGTAAATTAAATATATAGTTTGTTTTACTGTAAATTTAAGTCCATTCTGTGAAACCTAAAATGTTGTTACCATATTTTAGAAAAAATAATAATAATAATAATAATAATAATAATAATATATGTATATATATATATATATATATATATATATATATATATATATATATATATATATATATATATATATATATATATATATATATATATATCGAGTTCAGATGCAAAAGCCTCTAAATGCCATTTGAAATTTTCTTCTAAAATGACCTATTCTTTAAGCTTGTAGATTTTAAGTTCAGTAATTTCACTTAAATGACAACTAATAGGTAATCTTCATTGCCATTTAAGTGAAATTACTGAACTTAAATATACAAGCTTGATAAAAATGATCATATTTAGAAGAAAATTTCAAATGGCACTTCAAGAGGCTTTTGCATATGAACTATATATATATATATATATATATATATATATATATATATATATATATAATACTGTGTAGGAAATCTTTATTTTACTGAGTGAACGAAAGCTAACCAAAATATCCCATTAGCATAAGAACATAAATCTATATTTTTAATCAAAATTATGCTAAATAAAAGTTTAATGGCCAATAAGAAATATGTACAATGTATACATGGACAAAGCACTTTAGGACAGAATAGCGGCAAACAAAAGGGCAATTTGTTTTGAAACCAAGTAGAATCTGAACCAGATCTTCTGGTTTTTGCGTTCCACTTGACCAGCACGTCCAGCTTGTGTTTTTGTATGTTTTGCTGTAAACGCCACCAAAATAGAGCTCCAGATCCCAAGGCCTGTGCTATCAACATGTACTGTGATGGTTGTGCTATGTTTAGCTAGTGCTTAAAACTCAAACCGGGAAATGATGAGCCCTAGGCTGAATGGCTTTGTCCTTTTTAGGTTAACGATGTACCTGATGTCAGCTTT